>JAGKTI010006072.1:0-36884 GCA_018397915.1 Birgus latro | reverse complement strand
GTGTGTGTGTGTGTGTGTGTGTGTGTGTGTGTGTGTGTGTGCGCGCGCGCGCGTGTGTGTGTCACGGTGCAGCAACCCGGGTCAGGTCACGCCCGCCACGCAGCCATACGGGGAGGTCAGTGAAAGTGGCTGGGGTAGGCTACGTAAGGTGGGGAAGCTGCCATTGCATACGTCTACCTCACCCTCTTGCCATCCTCCAGCACTGTGCCCTAATCTACACGTCCAGTATTTTTAAGAGGTGAGAGCCAGCATTGTTTCTCTAATGGCTAAAAACTCTATGGTACTAGATCGCCTTTCCTGACTTTGATACAGAGAGGACTAAATTAGTACTGAGATACTGGGGCCAAACGTGAAGGACCCCAGTGGAAATACGCCGCAGAGGTCTTGCTGGGTTGTCCTTGGTTGGTTTCAAGTATGGTTCGTATTCTGAAAACACTTGTTCTGTGTTTAATGTGCCACTCTGATATTCTATGCCAAACCGAATACACTTATCATTATTTATCATTACAGTATATTCTTCTCATAGGGCAACGTAGGACTGGATGATGAAAGGTGAATTATTATTATTATTATTATTATTATTATTATTATTATTATTATTATTATTACTACTACTACTACTACTACTACTACTACTTCTATTATTATAACGTGAAAAATATCAACAGCTCCTCTACATACTATAGTTCTTTTAATTTAACCTGGCCTAAAACTCGTCCTTTTCCTGTTTATTTCACGTATCTCAATGGCACAAAAAGGCAACGCTAAAACCCTACCTCCTTCCCACAGCAGTGAAGAGGGGGAGGGAGCCATGTTAGGCCAGGCTTGAGTAACGCAGGTATACTAACCGCTTACTGTAGACCTGGGCTGCCTCTCACTGCATGGATATACTACACCGCAAGTACTCTTTCATAAAATCGTTACGTGGCTTTCACAGGCCCAGGGATTTCCAAACACGCCGGTAATCCACCTGCCGAAATGCCGCAATCAACTTACCTGCCCACTGCCCGAAGTATCATAAAGGAGTACTGCTGGCCTAAATACTGGTACCTAGAGCTGGTGACAAATGTTTCTTACTTTTCAAAACTGTCAGAACTTATAGTAATTTTGGTGAATAATAAATAATAAGCAAACTGACTGGAATTTGAACTCCTCAGTCCAAAATCCAGGTTCTGCAACGGAAACATGATCCTTAATTGTACCGGTAAAAAGTAGCCTGACTTACACAGCTACGTTACGGTCAGCCTAAGCTATTTTCCTCCATTTCTAATATGCCAAGCTGTCAGTAACAGCCTGAAAAATTGTCATCATAGTGAAGGGGTAATAATAATAACTAGAAAGCATCGCAACGCCAATAAAAATTATGAAAATGCTGTAATATCCCTATACTATCAGAATATTTTTAGTCACGTAGTCAGTTAATTCTACGGTCTTAGACTGCCCCGTTTAACAGTCCCAGAGAGTATATACCTCCTCCAACATCAATAAAATTCATGATTTACCGCTGCATCCGGACCCTGACTCACCTTAAAATCTAATCAACTCTTCCTTGACTCACTGCCCACCTATTCGCCAGATTTAATTGAAATCCGATCCCAAATTTTGGAGATATTTGTACGTAAACAGACACACAGATACGGGTGAATACATAAAAAAGGGAATAGCCACTTGTTTTCTGACGTTTCTGTCAACACTGGTCCTCCTTGGTGTGACTTCAGAGGCTCCCGGTGACATTTACCCACTTAAGGCTACATGCTCCGCCACTCACGCACACGTACTCCAGTTCTTTTAATCTCCTTCAGTCCCCTAACGTATATTTCATTCTCACTACCCCTATCTCCGGCAGATTTGCTCTTCAGATATCAAATAAATAAATAAATACATACATACATAAATAAAATGGCTTTCTTTTTGTCCAAGAGAATAGAGAAGTCTTTTCACTATAACCTGCCCCAGATTTTCGTCCTTTGCAACTCATTTCACGCAGCTCAATGGCAGGAAAAAAAATACTACGGCTTTCCATGGCACATCTTCGTGACTGGCCTTATAATTTAGTGTTAGTCTACTGCCACTCAGCATTCAAGATGGCTGCTTTAGACCAAGTTAGGGTAAAAGGGATATAGGCGATGTTATACTCACGTTACCATTCACGCCTATACTGTTGAATGAAAAGTGACGAGGGGAAAGCAACCTGAGTCCGCCAGTTATATCGGCACGAGGATTGACTACGCGTTCTTCCAGATGCAAAGTGAATATGCTAACCAATACACCACTGGCTCCTCACCACACACACAAGGAAGTGAAGGCCTCATTGAGCACACACGAGCAAACATGACCGACCAATGGCTGGGGGGTGTGTGTGTGTGTGTGTGTGTGTGTGTGTGTGTGTGTGTGTGTGTGAGTGAGTGTGTGTGTGCAATATAAGCGGTATGTACTAAGATACGATACACTGCTCTAAATACCGTCTATTATATGAAGAAGGGTGGGGTGGGGGGGAGTGTGGAAATGGCATGCTAGATTTCCTCCCAGTATCTAACACCTAATACCCAGCAGCCTAACCTAACCTAGACCTTCCTGGAAAAAGAAGCAGCGTCCAACTCAAGAACACCCCGGAAATTTGTTACTAAGTTTGGTAAGTGTCGATGTACTGTTAATATACTCCTTTGACACTAACTCGGCCTAAAAGTGCCATCTCCCCTTCTTCAGTCCTGAGTTTTAGCAATAGATTAATACCAGAAAATGATGCTAGTCACGAATAAGTGCTATGGAGAGAGTGCAGCGCATTAGTAGTCCCATTCTGCCCCTAAGGTTCAAGAAATATGCTGCACGAGGACGAAAATCTATGCCAAGTTAAGTTGAAACGAGTATTGTCTGTTTAATCTATCGCCCACCACCAACTGGATAATTCTTTACTAACCTCCTGAAATCACTGCGTTCCGTCGACACTTTATTCGTTTTGCCAAATTTTCGGATTCATTTGACATCCTCACCCCAAGAGCATATTTTCGCGCTGTAGGTGCCGGATTGGACGCCTTCATTTGATATAACCAGGCGGCTCCACTGCCTGGTTAACCAAACTCCACTTCCTCCAAAAAGTGGATGCTGAGTTGCACGATGAGGGAAACCAATTCACCGGGATCACGTTGCAGATGAACCCGCAACTACGAGTACTACTTCCACTACTACTACTACGACTACTACTACTACTACTACTACTACTATGAAAACTAGGACATCAAAATTGAAACAAGGGCTTCAAAAACAAAAGAAGGACTTCAACATCGAAACCAGGACTTCAAAACAAAAACTAGGGTGTCAAAATCAATACTAGGGCTTCCTAAGCAAAAGCGGGGCTTCAAAATTAAAACAAGGACTCCAAAATCAAAACTAGAGCATCAAAATCAAAACAAGGGCTTCAAGTCAAAATCAGAGCATCAAAATCAAAATCAGAGCTTCAGAATAAAAAAATAGGCCTCCAAATTCAAAACCAGGCCTTCAAATTCAAAACTAGGGCTTCAAAATCAAAATCAGGACTTCAAATCAAAACCAAAACTTCAGAATCAAAAACTAATACTTCAGAATCAAAACTAAGACTTCAAAATCAAAATCGGGACTTCAAAATCAAAACCAACACCTCTAAATCAAAACAAAGACTTCGAAATCAAAACTAAGGCTTCAAAATCAACACCAGGGCTTCAAAATGTAAACAGGCATCACGCAAGGCCCACCTGGCAGCATGCATGGAAGGCTGGTACAGTTAGGTGCACTTGTGTATTACTAACGAAATTAAGACGGCTGATTTCCCGATAATGTAGGCTGTGTGTGTGTGTGTGTGTGAGAGAGAGAGAGAGAGAGAGAGAGAGGATGTTCTAAGCTGTATTAATCTTGGAAACAGATGCCCATAGGACACATTATTAATAGCTTATAGAAATCTAATAATAATAATAATAATAATAATAATAATAATAATAATAATAATAACAATGGGGTGAATCTTTTTTTTTTTTTTCCTGAAGCCCCCTCTGCCTTAAATGGACATAATAAATCGGTTCAAATAACAGAACAAAAAAATACGGATACTCTCCGACATCATTCTATATATATTAAACTTTTCGAGGGGGTCCTTGCAAAAATCATTCTCTCTCTCTCTCTCTCTCTCTCTCTCTCTCTCTTGGGCACTGGACTGGCAGCATGAAATTCTTTGAGCTTTAGTTATGGGGTACTAATGAGTCTCCTTGGTTACTAGTCAATGGAACATTCGAATATGGCTACACTTGGCCATCATTTGAGCTGAAAGGAATTAGGGATCACTGTGAAGTTAAAGCAAGTACACTACATCTTTGAGTTTCATCATTCACAAGTAGTAGTAGTAGTAGTAGTAGTAGTAGTAGTAGTAGTAGTAGTAGTAGTAGTAGTAGTAGTAGTAGCAGTAGTAGTAGTAGCTGTTGTTCTTGTTGCCCTAGGTTCATCTGAAATGTGAACGCAGTGGACTACAGGCTTAAACTGCCATTCTGCAGTCCACCATCCTCCTTTTGGGGGGACAGGGAAGCAGCTGAAGGATGTTTGCATAACCAGGCAGTGGCGCCACCTGGTAATATCGGTGCCACCACGTGAAGGCGTCTCTCTGCAGCGCCACTCACAGGGACACAGAGATGCCAGCACCACGTTAATCCAGCATGAATGGAATCGCTCTGCTACACACACTCCAGTTCACCAGGCCACCGGAAGTAGTACGAGCCGTTAAAGGGCGCGACCTGTAAACTATGAAGGAGCGACGAAAGGAAATACACACACCCACGACCTACTAAGATATGTTATAATATATGAATAATTAAAAAAAGATAGACAGCTGGCCTTATTTGGCGTAGTAATATTTCTCCCCAGGAAAGGTAGGTGGTGGTGACCATCATCCACTCACCTGATGTAGCGCTGCCTATTTCTCCCCTCACCTTTGTCATTCTTTTTCTGTGTCTGCCCTCCTCTCTTCCTATTTCTCCATCTTTCCCGTCATTTTTTTTTATTACTCTTCTTTCCTTTTCAGGTGGCTTTGCATTGAGTAACAAGCCTAATGGTTTCCTGTAAGCCAGGACACCATTTACAACGCTGGGTGGTACCCATATAACAAACCCATACGTGTTATCTACGTGTCAATATGTGGGTTGGCGGAGGGGGGGGGGGTTAGAGCCCCTTCCCGTAAAACAACTACCAAACTCACGGTCAAAAAGCCACCCCATACGGGATTATGGCGTCTGGCTATAGATAAATGGATAGAATTATTTAAGGTGTGATTTATATAGCAGTTTTTCTTACGATAACTCACATTACATGAACTCCACAACTAGCCTATACCCACCCATTAAGTAAACTGTAACCCAGTAGAAAAACATCTGTGTTGTCTATGTCACATCTTCATCTATTTTATCTATCTATTGCCAGACGCCATAATCCTGTAAAGGGTGGCCACAAACAAATCTCCTCCAAGTTGCCCAGTCCCTTGCCATGGCGCTGCCCTCTCCTCAGCTCATCTCCCCCCCCCCCCCCACCCCCCTCGTCCCTCCCATCTTCATTTAGGCTAATAATGTGTGGAGAATCATGTCTGAACGAAGTGTTTTTTCTGTAACTTTATCTAAAAGGAAGCTAATACCTCGCTGTTACCCACCGTACTAGCTAATGAACAACTTCTGTTAATAATAGAAAGTGTACAAATATTTCATTAACGAGACGAGAGAAATTTGACAACTTGC
The DNA here is from genome assembly GCA_018397915.1 of Birgus latro. NCBI lineage: Eukaryota > Metazoa > Arthropoda > Malacostraca > Decapoda > Coenobitidae > Birgus > Birgus latro. Next base: position 31,140 of record JAGKTI010006072.1, on the reverse strand, counting down.
TTTGTGACAAATTTCAAACCTTCACATGACTGTAAGAATTTTAAGAATGTTGCAGCAACGTTGTGTGAATTTTTATGGTTATCAATATGACGTATTCAAAAGATCTAACCGACCATGACTGCCACAAAATTTGCTTTACAGAAACAAAAACAGCGACCTGTGTATAGCTCCTAATATCATGGTTATTCTTGGTGTTAATGGATTATTTTATTCTTCATAGGAGAGGTTACTAGTACTGAAGGCGCTTATTTAAACGTTAGAAAGTATCCAACCCTTCCAATACATCTCCCTTCTATAATAAATAAATATATAAATAAATAAATACAATAACTGAAGGCATCAAGAATAAAAACGTCATCGAAATAAAAGGTTTTAAAGGGCTCTATAAAAACCTGGGGTATAAAATTATCAAGGTTGGACTTATCCTTGCAGAGAGGTATATAGGGTACCAGAACACACAATTCAATATAAATAAAGTAATAAGGAAACTACCGGACTCGAATTATATCAGGATTAGCTATACACGAAGTTTATAATCATTACTTCATTGACAGTAAACGTAAAACAAGGCAGCGTTTCTCCACTACTACCTATAAAGATTTTTTTTCTTTTTACAATATTAGGTGGTAGGTGGTGGCGACCATCATCCACTCACATGATGTAGCGCTACCTACTTTTTCATTCATCTTTATCATTCTTTTTGTGTCTGTCCTCCTCTCTTCCTACATCTCCCATCTTTCCTCCTTTATTACTCGCCGTTTCTTTTCAGGTGGCTTTACATTGGGTGACAAGCTTAATGGTTTCATGTAATCCAGGAAACCATTCAAAACGCTGGGTGGTAACCATATAACCAAACCATACGTGTTCCCTATGTGTCAACAAGTGAGTTGGTGGAGGGTTTGTGCCTCTCCCCGTAAAATAACAAACTTACGGGATTATGGCGTCTGGCTATAGACAGACAGAACATGATGGCCTTTGCCTAACTCCTTAACCCCTTCAACCCGATGACTTTTTTCATTTAAACTATTGCGGTGTATTTACATTTTAGGACGTCTAACTAGACAGGTTGGATATAACTTATTCATCCCCTTCAATATTAGGTAATTAATACCTGACCCAACGGGTGCAGGACTTCCAAATTTCTTACTCAAATGGGTCTTTCACAGGATGATTAGGATAGGTTAGGTTATAAGAACTGGTCTGATAAGAATTGTGATGTTCCAACGTTAGGTGTAGTGGCAATATTGGATGGTTAAAATCATATGGCAGCTGAGGATCGAAGCCCCCGTTAGGGTACGTTGACGAAATCGCCGGTAAACAACCTGTCGCAGGCGTCCTGATATTCTAAACACCCTGAAATGGGTAAAATATGTTCGTTCTATACGTTCTCTACTCCAGAATCAACCAGCAGTTTATATGTGTTGCACACTGCGCTCAAATTACTTTCCTTAAGAACGTGAGACTGTAAGTAGACAGGTGACTGCCGCACCCGTGTGATAAAGTTTTACCGATTTACCGTATGAACAAGAATTAAATACGATACAAACTAAATCCTCGGGTTGAAAGGTCAGAGGCAGGTGTAGGTGAGGGGCTGTATTCAGGAAGGATCTAAGCCAATTTCTATTCTATGCAATAATTACTAGAATTCTCCTTCTTTTCCAGTGTTATTCACATAGCAATAGTCATACGTTTGGCTGCAAAGTGTTTCGCTGCAATATGAGTCAAGGTAAAAATATAAACAATCAAAAGACAACTTCGGCTCAATAAAGTTTCTGAATACACCACCAGCCCACGCACACTACCTGCCCGAGGTCTTTCGTACACATACCCAAAAATACATACCATTTTATATGATAGATGTTATCCACTGGTTCCTGCAGCACTACACGCTGGTTGCCAATATATATCCAGAAGGTGTCACTTCATAACGAGAGATTTAACAGCATAATCCACCACCCCACCACTCACTCCCACTCTCTACTATGTACTGACAGCCATACTGGCAGGCAGCGTCTCCGGAGATCGCGTTCCCAGTGAGCTGCTCTTGCCAGTTTGTTGGATATACATACGTTTTTCCTTATGCCCAAAGCTAGTAGACAATTTTTGCGAAGTCATTGTGATATTATACATCACATCCCATAACAAGTTTACATATTTGGCGGATCGTCCTCTCAAAAATATCAAATTCCTCATTCCAACATCCATATCCTACCTGTCAGACTGGTCTTGCCACACGCAGGTCAAAGCAAACCAACTTACCAACTGTACATTTTTTTATTTCGTTTACCATTTGTGCATAACTTAAATGAATTTTCTTCCATTTCTTCCTCGATCAACTACTGCAATGAAAACTTTGTAGTTCTGAATATCGTTATCAACTTAACGTCACTTTTTCTTTTTCGACTTGGGGCATGGGCGAGGTAGTAGAAGGCAAGGAAAGAGAAAGCACGGTAAAGGAAGAATAATCAACAGGATGACCAGTGAAATGGACCACCAGACACTCCTACTCACCCAAGCCCCCGAAATCCCGTGTTTGCCTCACAGGCTTACCTTCCTTCCGTACACATTATTTGGTATTTTACCTTATAAATTAATTTCACAGTTCTTACTAGATCGAGTCTTTCTGTCTACACTCGATTAGAAATGGGTGCCATACCCTTGTCATATGCTCCTCCGTACTAAGACATCCAGCTGACTCGATTCCTGGTCACTTCCTGTTGATCAGTTTTCAGACTCAGTCACATAATATCCTTTTCGTCACTGCCTACATCCAGTCTTCCCATATAACCATGCCATCTAAACAACATTCATTCTCCCCCACCTTATTGTCAAAAGACTTCCTTTTTCAATATCCTCCACATTATCACATCATAGAATTTCTTATTTGCTGTCTGCACTCCACAATTTTATCAGGCCCTTCAGAGATTCTTTAAAGGACTAATCATCTTCATCATCAATAGCCCAAGACAGTACTGCAGAAAGAGAGCCTCTCCCATTTTTCTCCATTCTGAACCTCTGAGTAATCCGTTTCATCCCAGCCTGGCATGTATTGTAATTATTATTTTTTTTTTCGTTTACCTCCTTCCTCTCACTCCATTATTCATGTTGCCACTCCGTTATATAGACTGACTGTCTATCTGTTCTGTCACCCCTGTCCATACAGTCATATCAGTTCTTGTTTTTTATTACACCTGCGCGTGTGTCTCTTATTGTGTGAACAAAGTTATGTAGACAGTTTTGACCCCCTTTGGATCAAATTTGGTGAGTGTTGAGGGTTAGGCAAGGGGTTTCCCTGTTGATTTTTGACTAAATGGGCTAAAGGTGGTCATAGTCAAAACTTGGTGGAGGGGCTGAAAGTAATGCGAGGATCAAGTGATTCGATTTTGAGAATAATGTATCAATGGTCAAGACCAAAAATTCGATCCTATAATATGAACACTTGATTTAATTTCAGCATAACTTGGTGGTACTGTGGTTTATACGGTCGGTCAAGGATGAAACATCTCGATTTTGAATAACGATAAGTCAAAGGTTAAGGTTAAAACTCAAACAGTTTTGACTCGATTTGAACCACACCTGGGTGGATGGGTTGATGGTCTGATAAGGATGAAGTACTGTAATTCGATTCTTAGAACAATAAGTCAAAGGCTATGGTCACAGACAAAGTAAAAAAATGTGACCTTTTAACTAACTCTAGGGTGCGTTTGCTCATTTAGAGTGCTTTCTTGCTTGTCACCTACTTAACTTTTTTTTTTTTTTACATTCCATGTGGTAGACCAAAGTGCTGCACCCTTGAAGAGTTTTATTCCCTTCCTTCATTTTCAATTGTATAACTTTTTCAAACGCTGTGCTGGTAAATAAATGCTCAGGCACTTTCGTATACAGTACTTTAATCATTGCCTGCTTCTGGAGAGGGATGTCTTTATGCGGTGGCACTGAGATAACCAACACTAGTTACACAAACATCCCTCATCTCCCACCCCATTTCCTGAAAGGATGATGGTGGACAGCTTGCAACTTAAGTCTGCAAGACACTGGGTTCATGTACAAATGAACCTGGGGCAAAAACAATACTGTACTTAATTGTAACACATACAAAGAACCCTATCTCCATGATACCTCTGGCTTTTTCAGTGAGTGTCACCCGAGCTGACCTTGATGATAGAACATCCAAGCATTTTGTCATCACCTTCCTCAGGTTCTGAAGAGGGGAAATGGACCTTGTATATGGTTCCACAGACATGTGACCCTTGACTGTGAAATTGACAGTGGGGCCTTGGTTCCAGTGGTGGGCACTGCATCCACACTTACAGTGGTTCACGACTACACAGGCTGGGGTTGAAAGGGTAGCTCAACCTTCTCCATACCTCAAGCCTCTTTCTTCAGCTGACGTTTTTGTATCTTAATAATACCAACAGAGGTTGTCCAAACTTTTTTCATTTTTCTCCTGGTCTAAGCAGACAAAGGGAGTTGGTCAGAAGCAAGACTGTGGGTTAAGCAGAATCATGCACAGCTCTGACATGTTGAATAACTGGGAGATGGAAGGTTGGGAAGGAAGGGGTTGGTGCCAGACAGGTACAACAGATGGGTAAGCAACCAGGAAGGTAGGTGGGTAGAAGACTGGTAGGACAGAGTAGGGTTATTGTTGTTGCTCAACCCCGGTCTGTCTGGTGATGTAGACCTGTTAACTGTAGGTATGCAACTGCCGCAAAGTCGTTGTTCCTTAGGTTTCCTACACCACTGATGGTGTGTCTGCGTCTTAGTGTGGCGTGTTCTGTGCAGTGCTCCATTCGTTGTTGCTGTATCATTTACAAGGGCTCCCAACATGCTTGCATGCAGCGGCCTTGGTTACTTAATGGCGGCTCTCCATGCTGCTCAATCTGTGGCAGCCTCTCTATTCAGTCCCATATCCCTGAGGTCACACTCTGTGACTGTCCCAGGTCTTTTTGGGTCAGCCTCTTGCAACCTTACCATTGACATTCACATCTCACTTTCTGCACCCAATTATCATCCTCCTTCCTCTCCACATGCCCAAACAACCTCAATCTGTCCCCCAACCCAACTTAATGTACACTATAGTTTGTCAGCTTGTGCAAGGATAAATCAGATTAAAAAAAGATGATTTATTCATCACCAAACCCCATTTTGTCCCATATAAACAGGACTGTAGTGGCCCGGGGCTAGGCTACTTAATCCTGACATTTAATGCAATAGTGACCAGCCTTACTGACCCACAAGCATATTATGCAATTAATAAGCCCCAACCACCCCTCAGTTGGAACCCATACAGTCTCCATGCAGATGAAACACCTTGAACCATGTCATGTGCTATATGGTTATCACCCAGTGTATAAAATGGTTTCTTGGGATAGAGGAAACTATTTTACCTGTCACTTAGAGAGTTAAAAGATGATCATTTACATACTCTAATGCTGATTACTTATGTCTACACATTTAAAGGCCGACACATGCAAGCATGTTGGAGCCTTCAAAAACGAAAACGAAACGATTAGCCATACTAGCATGTGGAGGTCTTTTCACTTAATCACACCTCTCCGTGTGTTGCAATCCTGAGCCATTTCCCTGCTCATTCACCCAGCCTCGAGGTCTCCATGAAGAACTTCACTCCATGTCAGTAATATGCTTATTGGTGGTATGATTATCAGTAGGTTGTTTATTGGTCATATATTGAAGTGGGTAAGGAAACATGACATTAAAAAGCTTGTCTATTACATACCCTAAAAACTATATACAATATGTGGGGGAGGGACAGCACAACTTCAACAAGCCACTTGGGATATCAAGCAGCAGCATCAGGATAAACTGCTATCCTGGGCCCCTAATATCTATAAAAAACACAATAAAATAAAATCTAATAAAACTGTAAAGGTATTTGTACAATAAAACAATACGCACATCAGACAAAAAAGGAATAACATGAGGATTCTTTCTCACACGCTTATTAGTTAAAAGTCTGCAGGTCATTGTAAGTCCAGTGCATCAGAACATACTGTGCACTGTCAACAGAAGTGAAAATATGGACCATATTCTAAATGGCATTGGAGGTTTCATACCACCTCCTCCTTGGCTATTTCTTTTGCATATTACACCTTAACATTCTCTTCTATGTTATTTTTATCATTTAAATATTGACATGGTTTGCATCAGTAACATACAAAAAGATAATGAGATGTAATGTGTAGAATAAACCATTAATAAATAGATACTATGAACCCTCCAGTGCCACTTATAATATGAACATACGGAAGAGTCAGAGAGAGAGAGCAAGAGAGAGAGAAAGGGTTAACTAGGCTATGCAAGGTTGACGTCACTGTTGCGTGGGCGGTAGATTGTCGTTGATGAATTCTGCGAAGGGGTCATTAGGGGAGTTGGCATGGGCGACAATGAAGGGATGCTCCAGCAGCCGCATGTAGTTGGGCCGCAGCTTGTAGTCCTTCACAAGTCTGCAGGATCAGAGGTGTATGGAATTGATTAACACTCTTAGGCTCCTATGACTCACTCTATGGTAAAAAGTTATCATTTCGCATTTGCTGGAATTCGGTAACAAGTTACAGTTGTCCTAACCATGAGAGAGTTAGGTACCACTTATAGAACTGCAAAATGACTTAGTACACTAATTACAGAACAATGACTTTCACTTTAACTCTGGAACTATCTTTCTCAGTCTGACTTTTCCACTGCCTATGACAAGTCTTTTAACCCATGGACTGCGAGTCAAAGCTCCAGCTGTATTTATGGGAAAGTGTGAGCCACAGCTCACACTGTACCAAACAAACTTGCACTTCAAGAAGGCACACCAGAGGGGTTCTTAGAGCAGGTAACTGCACAGACTGTGAGTTAACCTGTGAACAAGAAGTCAGCTCAGGTTGTGCCAAACAAACATGCACTTCAAATCTGCATACTGGGAAGGCTCCAAGAGCAGAAAACTGCACATTCCTTGGGGTTAAAAGCAATATACTGAAAAGTCTCAAGCTGAATGGATATTGATTTTGGCCTTCTATTTCATACCTTTGAAAATATCAAGTTTTGCATACTCTTAGCCCTTTCTGCTTTGGGGGGGGGCGGGTGAAGTCTACAAACACCTGCACCCCTTACTTACCAACTTAATCAGGAATGACTTAGTCTGTAAGTCAAAAAGTTTCTACACTGAAATTCACTAAAACCCAAAGCTCAGTATGAACAAATATATCATGAATTTAAAAAGCAAGACCTTTAATTAAAAGATCCATCTACAGTGACCTTGAGATACAACAGACCCCTTGACCCTACCAGGTAATTTTTGTTATAAATATACTGAACCAAAGTCTGGTATGGGAAGCACATACAGGTATAGCAACATACCAAACAAATCTGCTAAAAATCAAACCTAAGCCCAGTATTTTCCCTTCTTTTCATTATTATCTGTTGAAATTATTGAAATGAAGGCCAAGATTTGTTCTGTAATGCTTAATGATCTATTAAATATCAAGAAGCACAGGCCAAACTCATACAATACTGATTTACTGACATCTTACAACTTGTTCTACATGGAGTACCTGCAGGACCAATTTTTATACACACTGACTTTGGATATAGGAGGTCCCTACTGGATGTCTAATAAAACGAACTATTGGATATATCATCCACCTTTTCCCCCCACTTAGTCTGCTATAACGAGGTCTCACTGTACCTCAGTAAATGAAGGTATCAACTGATGTACCATTTTTGTACCAATTGCTTCAAGTAATTTTCATCATTAGTACTGCACCACTCTCATTATGCATTAGTAAGGATCACATACAGCATTTTGCAGATAAATGCACTTGGCATAACAAAAATAAATACATTAAAACCTCGATAAAACGGACTTCAACAGACTGTAATTTGCTTTTACTGGAAGCGAGGAGTTACCGGACTAAATTCTTATATATTGAAAAAAGTCCAATATAGCCAGATGCAGTCTGGACTGCCTGACCACTTCAGCTATGTTCACCACAATAAGGTACATAAATGATATGTCTATCAGTGTACAGTACTGTATTATTATATACAGCCATAAATGATATGTATATCAGTGTACAGTACTGTACTATATACAGTAATCCCTCCATTATCCGATGTAATAGAGTCAAAGGCATGTCCGGAAATTGGTTCTGTCCGGATATTGGCCCTGAAGCTCCCGCACTGGTACTTTCGAACCCTAACCAAACCTAACTCAGAAAACCACCTACCTACCTCCCTACTGGACATGCATGCACTGATTTACGACCCTATTCACATAAATAATGGACAGAAAACCAGATTATTATGATTTAGAGGTGAGTATGGGAAAGATGTTCACCAGCTGACAGCATAGTGAAAGCAGGTAACAGACATGGAAATCACTATGAAAATCACCTATTTCACAGCTTATGCACTCAAATATTGGACACAAAGCATGAAATAAATAAAATGTAACCAGAAAATGATGATTTAGGGGTGAGTATGGCAAAGATGTTCACCAGTTAACAGAATGCCTAAGTAAGTATCAGACATGAAAATCACTATGAAAATCACCTTTTTCACAGCTTAAGCACTCAATATGGGACACAAAGCATGAAACAAATAAAACATAACCAGAGAATGAGGATTCAGAGGTGAGTATGGAAAACATTTGGCAGTTGACAGTGAACTTACATGTCCGTGATGGTTGTTACGAAGATTACCCCACCTCTAAGGCTCTGACAGTGGTGAAAATGCTCTTGAAGCACGTACAGTAATCTAGTGTTGAGCTGCACTTAATCTTTAGCATTGTGAATTATGATCGTTTAAACAAAAACAAGCACCATCACCAGCCATCCCGACAATCGTTTACTCATGATGGAGGTTGAGAGGGAACTGGGAGGAGGGGAAGAGGAGCCTGGGGAGCGGGAGAAGCATGCGGAAACACAGCTGTTCGGCGCCGTGTGCCAAATTCAAACTTAGGGGTCATTGGATTTTTTTCGGGTTTTTTGCATTTTTTGGGCGTTTTTGGGTTCTGAACAGCCAAGCCAATGATGTCCGGACAATCGGGTGTTCGAATACTGGGCGTCCGGATAACAGAGCAATTACTGTATATTTCACCATTTGATTATCGCAGTGAATGTACAATACAGTACGGTACTGCAATGGTAGTGAAAATTTAAAAACCGTTGTGCGATCTGGACTGCTGTCTGATATATCGGCAAAAGTCTTATCAGGGGGAAGTCCGGATGTCACTTTTACTGAAATTTCGCTTTTTTCAGAATGGCTTTGGCCCCAATTAGTCTGTTATAGTGAGGTCTTCCTGTACTTTGCAAAGAAGTTTGTGCTGTACCTGTGAAAATTTGTAACTCAAAAGTTCATACAGTAAGTTGGGGAGCAACTGTATGATGTAATATGGCTTATGTTTGTTCAATGACAGCCCTGGTTGCTGTATCCATTATAGTACATAGGCTGCATTTTTGTTGTCCAGGATGACAAATTATATCTGAAGCTGCTAATGGTCAAAATCAAGCTGGACTGTTTTTGCCAGCAGTAATATGAATCTGGCTACAGCAATCTTCAGTTACATCAAGACTACCTTGTTATGTCTCCAAAGCAACCTCAGGGTGAGTCTTGGTGCTGCATATACTGCATTCACCTGGAGAAACTGAAACTGGACAGCAGGGATAACGGAGCATATAATTTCAAGAAATACTGTAATGCAATTTACAAATCAACTCGGAGAAGAGTACAAAACACTCTCAAGATAACGAACTAATTGGTACCTGACCTTTGATGTTAAAGCCGATAGTTCATTAAAGCCAAAGACCATGCTGTTTGGCAATTTCCCAGGCATCATGGCTTTTACCAAACAAAGATCATTAAATATAGAGAATCGTTCCCTAAGTATCAACAAGTGGGTTGGTGGAGGGTTAGTGCTCCTCCCCGTAAAACAAATAACTCAAAGTCAAATGGCCAACCCTTACGGGATTATGGCGTCAGGCAATAGATAGATAGATAGATCAACTGCAGTCGTACACAACATGCAGCTAGGTCTAATCTTTTTTTCGTTAATAACAGAACAGAGGAGGGAAAAACAAATGAATAAAAAAATAATCCATACACCAGATTACTGGCATCCTCCATTCTTTTACTCAATAAATGCTCTATTAATGGCTCCTCTCACGATGCTGGTCATTTAGAGACTGACATAGGGTTCTGCAGGATGTGCAGGTGTATGTGTGTGTGTAGCGACGCCATGATGGTCGGTGTTACCCGTGCGTCCATCCTCCACCGAACGAAAATTCGTTAAATGAACATGATGTTCAGCCAGCTCATGGTGGTCATTAAAACCGAAATTTGTTAAAAGAAGGTTCTGCATATTGAGGGTTTACTGTAAAACGACAAATAAGGCTAATCCATTCAAATGAATGTTACTGCATTTTAGCTAAGTTTACATTGTGTAGTTTACTGATAAAACTACGTGTTTCAACCCCAAAGTATGTTATTTTCTGATATTCATGACCATCTGCATATGAGAATTTGCAATTGCAACTGATCTTGAGGAGATGTGATCAGGACCTAACAAAGCTAATTTTCTTCCTTAACCTGAATGATTCTCTCTCTTTTCATGGGTTACCAGTGGTATGGGATTAATATGATGTTGCATAATAACATATGTCACCAGTACTGTACTGTAATTATGAACAGCAGAGTTTGTTTGCCAGAGAGATGGATATATTATTCTCTGAGTAAATACCAAACAACTCAAACAATGCTACAGATCCTAACTGCCAGCTTGGGTAACAAAAATGCAGCCTAAGATATCACTCTTCATAGCAACTTGTCTACCAAGGCTATGAAATGGATGAAGAGAACAATAAATAGTATTTACTAGGATAGATGCAAACAATTGTGTAAATAAACTATGGTGCTGGCAGCTGCTTGTATAGCTAAATGACAATGAAGTACAGTACTTGTATGTTACTGTTAGCCTGTTATGTACAGTATTATAATAAATTAATAATACATACATACAAACATACATCATCTAATCCTGTGTTGCTCCATCAGGAGCACAGCAGCCTGGGGTTAGGCAAGCTGGTCCTGACATTTAAGATGAGAGTGACCAGCCTCACTAATCCCTGAGTGGCATTACCTGAGCAATAAACCCCAACCACCCCTTGGATATAAATCTACACAGGCTCAATCTGGTTGGAACGCCTTAATTACCCTCTAAACCACCAGGCGCCATAGTTTGGTTATATGGTTACCACCCAGTGTAGTAAATGGTTTCCTGGTGAACAGGAAACAATTTGGATTGTCACTCAGTGCAGAGTCACCCATAAAAAGGAAGAGGAAAGAAAGAAGGAAAGACAGAAGAATAGGAAAGAATGATGGAAGGAAGAGAGGAAAGGGCAGTCACCCACGAGCAGCACTATACTGAGTGAATGGATGGTGAGTGCCCCACCTACCACTTAATACAGTACTTACACTTGCTCTATGAAATTGTCAAAATCTGGAGAGAAAGTGCCGACTGGTAGGCGAGGAGGATCATCCATGACTACCTGCTTGAGCTGGTCGAAGGGAGTGCCCCAGGATTTGTAAGGGAACTTGCCTGTAGCAATCTCTACCATGGATATCCCAAGTGACCACACATCTGACCGGATGTCATAGCCAGAGGGCACACCTTGAGGGTCTATTCTCTCAGGCTGAGAAGGGAAAAGAAATGCATTTTAACTTCATTGTCCTCACCTCTGAGGCTGTTTTTTATGCTATGGCCTCAGGTTCATCTAGATGTGAACTCTGTGAAATGCTGTCTGAAAATCCTTTTCACCTACTGTCTACCATCTTCCTTTCTAGGAACAGAGAGGGAACTGAAGACTTTTTGTACAGTATAACCATGCAGCAAATCCACTTAGTTATATGGTCAGGGAAGGCAAGAGTTTCAACGAAATTTTCCATCCACTTCTCATTCTTGCAATGGAGTGAGCCTCTGTCCATCCTCCCACTCAGCATGTCCCTCAGGTATCTCCTCAGTCATAAACCAAAACTATGTCTTCTTTAAAGGTAGTTTAACTTAAAAGCAGAAGTTTTTCTGCACTCAGCAATGACTTTAAATGAAGACCAACTTTACAACAAATGCCACCTCATTATTTTCAAGAACATCACTCACTGCCATATAAGGTTTACATCCAGCTTGTACTGTCTTGGCTACCGAGTCCACTAGGTTACCGGAGATCCCAAAGTCACACATTTTGACTTCGCCTCGTCTGTTGATGAGGATGTTGGAAGGTTTTACATCCCGGTGAATGACTTTCAGCTCTGTATGCAGGTAATGTAAGGCACTCACCACCTGCAAGAAAATAATTCATATGAAACCACAGAATGCACCCAATTTCAACTGTTTTAACTGAGAAGCTCAAAGACTGATTGACTGGTAAGCTCAGATTTACACAACACCTCATCAGACATTAATTATGAGGATATTTTACCTCTGGCAATGTGTACCTCTTGCTAGTGTCCTTTTTAGCTATGGTAACTTCTGCTGCTACCAAATGTTTTGATTCATTTTAGGAATGGCCTCTCTAACTGATGTGAATTACAACTTTGTTTGGTAAATGACGTTATTTATGTCATCCGAAAAACTCCAGTACGCTGGCAGATGACGTTATTTACGTCATTGAAGTAAAATACAGTATTCGCCAAAAATCCATTTACTGTTTGATGTTCATGGGATTAGGTTTAAAGTGCATGCCATTGTCTTTCCATTCTTCCTGTGCTCTACAAACATCATTGGGCAGTAACTATAGATATATTTACAGTATATGGATGCTTTATTTTTTTTAATGCATGCATATACAGTATATGTATCTATCTGCTGTATGTACTGTGTTAGTAATAGTGAGTTCGTATTCTGATCATTCTTGAATGCATTTGTTACTGTAGAACAAACTCATATGAACAATCAGAGACTAAAATGAATGAAGTAGCATGCAACATATTGTCAGAAATAAAACAAAATATAAGTATAAGTATTTACAACACAAAGTGATGATGAAGCGCACCTGGCCTTCCTTACGATGTTAGTAATAGTGATGTTGGCTGCTTGCTCATTATTTTATACATATACTATTGTAGAACAAACACCTAAGAAGAGAGAGACTAAAACAAATGAAATAGCCCAAAAAATACTGTCGAAACTTTACACTCCCTCTTCTGTCTTTCTTTCCTTCATTCTTTCCTTTTCCTTCTGCCTATGGGCAACTCTACACTGAGTGACAAGCCAAATGGTTCCCTGTACACCAAAAAACCATTTACTACGTTGGGTGGTAACCATATAACCAAATTATGGCCCCTGATGGTTTAGTGGGTATTTAAGGTGCTCTAATTGGATTGAGCCTGTGAAGGTTTATATCCAAGGGGTGGTTGGGGTTTATTGCTCACATAATGCCACTCAGGGATGAGTGAGGCTGGTTACTCTCATCTTAAATGTCAGGACCAACTTGCCTAGCCCAGGGCTCCTCCTCATGGAGCAACGTGGGATTGGATGATGGATGAAAAATAAAGAGTATACACATTTATGCAAACTGCCTATGTTTTTGCACAAGTTATTGTACATTCTGTTAGAGTACTGGTAATGCTGGTATTCTATTCAACCTTATATGCATATATCTTTATAGAAAAATCAACTGCAAACAATCTGACACTAAAATGAATAAAGTAACACAAAAAATAAGGTCAGCAATAAGAAAAGAATATAAACATCTGCGAGCAACTACTCGCTGCCAGGCAACCCCTGGCCAACCTTGGGGTATAGTGAAGCCTGCGTGCAAGATCGGCCAAAGTGTTAATATAGCTACAACAGGGCCCTCCTGTCCAGAAAGTTTAAGGTGACTGAACTATCTAGACATGGCAAGGATACATTTGAAAGGCATCTCCATGCTCGAAGGAGTAAACTAAGTCATGCAGTAGCATTATCTACGTGTATTCAGTTAAGTTAATCTAATGTTCTGTTTAAGGTACAGTACCTCCAAAATCTCCTTCATGATATTTACTTAAGCCTGGGTATTTTAATCTGTATACAGTACTGGTACAGTTCTTCCAGCACCTGGAAAGTGACCACTGACTGTACATGGAAACCCTAGTTTCCATGTGCAGTACAATCTGGGACAAGGATTCAACTACAGTACTGAACTATTCCATTGCTTCTACCTCAACGTTTAATGCATGTCTTATCATTTTCCTCCCAGATGCATCATATTGGTGAAAACCATTTATGGACACAAAGACTATTAAGTCTCTATTAGATAAGGAATATCAGTTAGAAGAGGGAAGTGAGTAGTAGAGCAGGTGAAATATTTGCTGAATTTTTGTTCCCAGCTGTACACATGGAACGGGGAAATCTAGAATGCTGCCTCTTTGACCGTGACTGGGAAATGAACCAAAAGAAACAGAATGTTCCATGAACATTCTCCCCCTATTTCTTCAATCTCACATCTCACGAGCTCCAAGGATATTTGCAACACTAAAGTTTGGCAAGTTTCCACAGCCTTACACCTATTCCGCTTTGCAAAAGGCAATGTCCTATTGCTGTATATACACAATATATTAGTAATGACTGAGGAACAAGGAACCACCCACTCTTTCATGGCACACTAGCAAATGTTCTGTCTGTAGTATGGGTGTACTGTGTACCTGATTAAGTAAAAATGGTTCAAGCACACCTATTTACTGTATATTAAGAAAAAAAAAAATCTGAAATACAACTTCCTTGACTATACAGTACTATGTGTACTTTACAAGAGCTGCAATAGTTTGCATAACTGAGGGTACTTCAACCATAAAACTCATTAAGTGAACCTGGACTCTTGGTAGTCAAAAAATTCAAATGATGCCATGCTTCCATTCATCCATTATCCAATCCTATGTCGCCCCACAGAGGAGCGTTTCTCTTAGCAAATTCCCATACTGAAGCTGGCCAAGGTACAGCTGATGTTTATTATGAACTGGAAGCTAACTCATGTGCCACAGCTAGCATATTACCTCCCGGAGGTTGCTGAATACTGTTCGAAAAAAGCAAAGCTTAGCTTGAACTCTGATTCTTACTTTTTTTTTTTTTTTAATGTGTTCGACTCTGGGCAAAGGCTTCAGGGCCTATTTCTTGGGAGCAGTGGCCTATCCCAAGGCCCAGTAGTCCTCCTACACCTCCACATCACCACTTTGGTGCTAAAACCCACTGTCCATTCTGAACACATGCTAGGGCTGGCTCACACAGGACTGGTGTATTGGTATCAGTGTGGGTATGTTTACGACATGTCGGCGGGTCTTCTGGTAGATCAGAAAAGTCTGCTTTTATGAAATTCAAATCCTTCAGTTGTTCCCTGCCCCAGCCGGGATTCGAACCTGGGTCCATTAGGACTGCAGGCCACCTCTCTACCAATTCAGCCACCGCCACCACCTAAAATGATAATTCTGTAACTAGTTACCAAACTTGGAGCAATATTCCTCTCACAGCAGTACGGCACTTCCCAGGATTGATGGTAGCCAACCATCTACTACCCATGTTTGAAGGTATCTACATCTCTGGTAAGCTAGAATTTTTGTGAATGAATAAACAGCAGCAACAAAGCTTTTGGTGAATGAAAAAACAGCAGCAACCAAAATTTTTGTGAATAAATAAACAGCAGCAACAAAAATTTCTGTGAATGAGTAAACAGCAGCAACCAATTTGTATATGTATGATATCAGTGAGCTGATGCACATTCAAGCAGCATTTTGAATGGTTCTTGATGGGAAGCTGATTCACAGGTCCAAGAGAAACATTTCTGTAATCAGAGAACCAATCCATCCCCATCCACACACAGGTAGCCTACACGTGTGAGATTCTATTAGTGTTAAAAGGAATGCACATGGAAATGTGTTGTGTTGTGTAAGGCTCTGCACTCTCAAATGTCCATTCCTGGATAGGACTGAACTCAGATCAAAATGGCTACTAGGCAAAAATATTACACACTCAACCAATGAAGGTCCCAGAACAACTGTGAAAGCCAGCCTTGCAGGTATATCTAAACCATGAGCTTAATACATCAACATTAGAGCTACCATATAGCTATCAAAAATAAAAAAACATAAAATTCTGTACTGCTATTAGTATGCAAACTTACCGAGAAAGCAATCTTGCCTAGAAACTGCTCTGGAATAACTTTTCCCTGTGAGAAGACCTTTGGATAAAACTTGTCAAGGGAAGTTTCCATCACTTCCATACAGATCCAAACATCTCCATCTCTAAAGAGAGCCCCATAGAAGTGGACGGTGTATGGGCAGGCACCTGAACGCATTGACACATCCAGGTCCATCAGCAGATATTGCTGTTCACGGCTGTCCACCGTACTTGTGATCCTCTGTAAAATAACACAATCATGAATAGCTTAATAATGCCTATCATACATATCATACCATACAGTTTCCATCGCTGGAGTCGGCATGGAAGTCTGGGTGAACTTCTGATTGAGATAGTACACTAACCTTGACTGCCATGATGGTATTTGATGGGCGGTGCCTCATCTTCTCCACAACCCCATAAGCTCCACGGCCCAGTTCCTTCAGTAGTTCTAGGTCTTCCGCTGACACTTCCACCTCCTGCCCATCCATTGTGATTGTTGTCCGACTGTCTAGATCTCGGGGTGGACCTCTGGAAAGTCATAGTAAATTAGTAGATTACACTTTTTATTGAGCAGGTTTAAGTGCTTATTTGAGAAAAAAATTAATTATTGGATATTATTTAGATTTGACTTTTACATAAAACGAACCTGCTTAAAAAGCAGATTTCCTGTACTTTTTATATTTTCTAAAAATATTTTCAATAGTGACAAAGTATACTGTACAGTGATTTATACTAAATATATATGCTGTTCATAACAGAAAAAGAGCTTACTTACACTGGCTGTGGTGTCTCAGTTTTTGCAAAATTAAACTTAAGGTCAGGACCTTTCCTTCTGGGTCGTCCTGTGGAAGAAATATACAGTAATGGTAAACAACAAGCTGAACTACTGACAGGACAGTAAAAGGTAAAGCAAAAATAAGTCATTTAACAAGTGAAATATCATCAGATTCCTCACCCAATTTCCAAAATTTACATGGGGCAGGGAGATTCTGAGTATCATATGGCTCTCTGATCTCAGTAGAGACATGAATCAAGAGAGAAAGGAATTCCTAAGGAAGCCATAACATACAATGAACTACATACAAAAACTAAGGAAAACTACAGTTAAAGATGATATAGTGAATGATTAGAATGTATAAATGTGAAAAAAAAAAGTTATGACACAAAAGAAACCTGAAGGAGATTAACAGCCTAAGCTTCTTTGCAAACAATTCTTAATTACAATAATTTTTTCCATACTAAAGTGGACTTGTATTATTGTGAACTACAACTGTAACAAATACAATACTTTCTATACTTACCATGCATGATGACAGCCTTTGCTGCTTGTTCCTCTCTGAATATCAACGCCTGTAATAGATAACATTTGGTACAAATCAGTTCTATCTATCTATTGCCAGACACCATAATCCCATAAGGGGTGGCCATTTGACTCTGAGTTATTTTTTTTTACGGGGAGGGGCACTAACCCTCCACCAACCCACTTGTTGACATGTAGGGAGCACGTATGGTTTGGTTATATGGTTACCACCCAGCGTTGTAAATGGTTTCTTGGCTTACAGGAAACCATTTGGCTTGTCACTCAATGTAATGCCACCTGTAAAGGAAAGAAAAGCAGTAAGAAGTGACAGGAAATATAGGAGAAATAGGAAGAAAGGAGGGCAGGCACAGAACAAGAATGATAAAGGCTAAGGAAGAAGTAGGCAGCACTACATCAAGTGAGTGGATGATGGTCGCCACCACCTACCACTACAAATCAGTTACTATGCATAAAAGGCATCTAGTACTGAAGGGGTAAAGATGCCAATTTTGCAAAATGAGCTATGGTCCATGCTGAATAGGTGAAGCATTCCTCTAGCAACTGGTGTAAATGGTAAAGGAAAAGGCAACTGTCCATTAAATTAATTTGATAAAAATTATTTAAAAAATTAAACAGCATTAAATTTAACTTGTTAACTGCGGCATTAGGTTTCATGGTCGATCCCCCCATGCACAAAAAACAGGATTTTTTTTTCCTCAAAAATAATTTTTTGCTCTAATAAATGAAAGAATGCATGGAAAAGAATTGGAAAACCAAATATGAGTTAATTATTTACCTTAGTTTAGCCATGGTACACTATTTATGGACATTTGGGTGAAAAATGTAGTGCCTTAAAAAGAAAAAAAAAAAAAAGAGCTTGATCATATGATATATGTAGCAGTTGCACACTATTCTTCATATGATGTACGTAGCAACTATCGGGTTAAATAAATTAGTATAAGTTACTGAATCGCCTTCTGAAAATGATTATGAATATTTTTCCTTGGGTATCTAGAACAGTACAGTACATACTTTTTACTGTATATTATAAGTATGTATGTACAGTATATGTGTGTGTGGAGGGTGGGGGAAGGATGCATGCATGAGTGCATGTGGCTTTGAATGTGAAGCCTGGGGGACGGGGGCTAGGTTTACAATTGAAGAGTTGGAAGGAAAGATGGGACTGCAGTGTATTGATGCTGTGATGGGGAGGGGTAGACTGAGATCGTTTAGACATGCTGAGAGAATTGGGGATGACAATTGGGTGTGGAGAGCAAGAAATGTGAATGTCAGGGGGAGGGTTGTGAAAGGCTGACCAAGATTCAAACTCCGGCTCCACTGGACTGGCATCTTTAACACTAGCATCTGGCCATCACAGAGCAGCTGTTTCAATTGAACTAAAATAACAACCTATCAAATGCTTACTTACCAAGGTTTTACTGCACTTAAATAACCTCGTTATAGTTAAAATAAAAACCCAAATTATATTATACATGAGGCTCTCCCTGATTTTCAATGAGAATAGTACAGAAAGAACTGGTTAAGGAGGGATTTTAAGATGCCTCCTAAACTGATGAAATTACAGTCCAGGTCATATACTGTACTGACAAGATTATCCTTAACACTACAAACTTGGCATGAGATCTGAAACATTACCATGCCTTACACTGATCTGACTACCCTAAATGCATACCTTACTTTACCTAAACGCTAATGCTCAATAATAAACAGTTATCAATGTTGATGCAACATTCCAAATATTTACCGATATATACATATTAATAAGACCTGTTAATTTTACTACAGTTAACTGCATGTTTAAATAGCAAACAGGAATACTGTAACCAAAGGCTTGTGAATGCAAAAATTCACACAATACAATCTGGTAATACTTATGCACAATAATGTATAAATAAGTATAGTTATTGGGGACTAAACAATCATTCCTCACTACATTAACCCCTCCTGAACAAGGATGCAAATTTTATTCTATTCTTGAAGTAACCAGAATATTCTAGCTTCATATAAGGTGTATCATAATACTGAAGGGGGTATTACTAGGTTTTATCAAATCCTTCTAGTTCGAAAGTCCCTCTTAAACTTAATTCAATCATCGGTAGATACCTAAAACACTACAAATAATGCGTTATCGGTTGGAAAAGGTCATAACTGGGGTAAAAGTGATTAAAGTGCTGACCTGACCTCGCCTGGTGCAATGGGGGGGCGAATCAGTGCCACAACTATTTACACACTAATATGGCCGCGCTCTGGCTCACTCTTAGGTGCTGGTGGCGGGCAGCGCGAGGGAGGCAGGCGGCGGGGGAGGACTCAACTCACCTGGCTGGGACTCGAGGGTGACTCAGGGGATGACTCACAACTCAGCCAGTCCTTCCAACAGGCCAGGCGAGGCAGACAACATACACACATACACACGCCGCCTACACCACCACCACCGCACCCGGGGTACTCCAGGCTCAGCTCGTACCCAGTCTGCAATAATTTACATTATTTGTTATATCTGAGTTTTTATTTGTCATATAATAGTTGGAGAATAGTAAGAAATATAACACTTAATTTAATTAATACCTGGTACCCGTACCTTAACCAGTAATCACTTCATAATGATTACAACTTTTTTTTATATCACCTATTATATATCATACAAAACCTGAGAAATGGTACAAAATATAAAAATAAATCAAATTCACACCAATATTTTCATGCATGGTTTTCTGTGTAACATTGAAGCTCACACTTACATAAATTTTTTTGAAGAATGAATTAATTCATTAGTCAGTCGTCTCGACAACTTTCACTTTTACATTTTTAGTAATTTTTACGCTACTCACAGCGATTTTTCGTAGAAACTGAAAATATTTGTTAATTCTACAATTAAACAGAAGCAGTATAGTTACAATAAATAGGCCATTTCGACAGAATGGAGGTGTATAATGACTAGGGCGGTGTGACTCAGGCGGCTGCTGGCAACGTTTGAGTCTGGACTATCAAAGATGTCGGCTGCTGCAGCAGGAAGGAAAACACGTAAGCTTTGATTACCGTACTGCGTGATGGGGCTTTGGGAGAATAGTTTTAGCATTATTTAGCTCGCTGAGTGAAGCTTGTATTAATGAATGTGCTGATGTTATGCCCTGCAAAATTGATGTATCATTTCACCGGTCGCCTCCCCTTCATTTAATGTTTACACTTGACACTGCTTCAACCCAAAGTAAATTCTTTTGCCTCTACGTACTAAGGTATATTAAGTAATGATGTATAACAATTTGGTAAACATACACTTTACTCGAAGCAGTAACATATGTTACTAATAGTGAACCAGTTCCCTTGTAAAGCATTCCTGCAGTGATTGATATGGTGAGCATCAGCCTTCCATCCAGGATGTGTAGTACTTAAGGAGAATAATTTGGTGATGGGACTATCTTCAGTTCCTTGCAGTAACTTACACACTTCAGTCATATCCCCTCCGATTCTTTTGCTTGAGTCTCTGCAGCCCTAGTGTTGTTATATATTAACATAATCATCAGCTGGCAGTTGCTGCGGCCTAAGTCATGTGCAGTACTTTAAAGCACTTACTGTATTTATGAAGATTGATATAGTTCATCCACATTGGTAGAGATATTCATCATTTTGTAGTTTTTTTTTTTCATGTAGTTCAGTGGGAGAATAAGGCAGTGGTATGGCTGTATATTTTTATTGTAACACTTTTCAAGATCAGCACTATATTCTAGAATATCTCCTGTTACAGATGAGCCTTCAAGATGGAAAGATAGCAGTTTTAGGCCAGATTAAATATGGTAGTCTAGTTCTGTTACTGTGCAGTTGGAGTTTAGGATATCACATCTTTGCACTGGCATATATATATATTTAAATACATATATATATTTAAATACATATGTATAATTTATATCAGGCTTATCTGTGTACTGTATAATATACACAGGATTATACTGTATCATTGTGAAATACATAGGTTCTGTTAAAGTGTGGGTGATTGAAGAGTGATCCCTAACAGTAGACAGTGGTAAACAACTTTACATTAATTCATATTTTTCAGCTGAAATTATTTCTTTGCAGTGGCACAGCTGTACCGGCAGGGATGGCATGAGATCCCTGAGGTTATGACTTCGTCTTATATCATGTTAATCGGTAAGGCAGTCATGCTTGGGTGTTTTATAGGTTGATGGAGTGAGATTTTGAAATTGGTTTCTTGTTGAAAGTTTGGGGGAGTTCATGATCTGCTATAACAATTGTTTAACACTTGTGTAACATACTGTACAGTATCTCATTATTAAATGTTTATTTTGTACATAATAACAGGTGTTCTATGCTTGGTTATATACTTTTGCAGGGCTGGGGTTACTAGGAGCAGGACTGTCCATGTACTCAAAGAAGGATGGAGATAACCGAAGGTATCGCCTCAGGTACACAGGTGGGTATTATTCCCTTTGCTGTTGCAAGTTAATAGTAAGTAATGTACAAACAGTCCTTATTGTAAGTCATAGATGGGTTTTGATGTACCAAAGCATTACCAAAGCATTTCATATACAGTGGGCACTGCTACTGTACTTGAGGAAAAACTGACAAATCAGCTTTCTAGGTAACAATGGAGTTTTATTAGTAATAAAGATTTTCTGTCTGGTGGTGTGTTGTGATGCAACTTTCTCCAAACAGTTAATACTGTTAATTGGGTGAAATCTGGCAGCCAACCATCAAGGTAACAATGGAACTTTAGTGGATAATTTTCCTTTAATTTACTCTGGATAGAAAAGTACCATGGCAGCTTATAATAATGACTGAATATAGCAACTCTGCAGGCTAAGGTTATATAGTTGTAGGTCATCATCTTTGTTGTTGTGGCCACAGGCTAATCAGCACGTAAGCTTGTAGGACTGTAAGAGACTAGCATTTTCAGCTGGATGCTTCCAGAGAACTTTTGTTGAGGTTATAATGAAGGATTGGGCAAATTTGGGCTGTCTGGACATTGCTACTCGTCACCCCGCCCTAAGGTGGGAAAGGAGGTCCAGATGATGATGATGATGATGTTTTGATAAAGTAAGGCTTATGAGGTAAATTAGTGTGTTATAGTGTGATGGGGAGCATTACAGTGAGGGCATAGTTTGTGAGTTATTCTTTGGTGGTTGTTTGTTATTACAAGGAATAGTAGTCACTTCAGTGTTAGCAAAAAATAAGAAATACACCCTCATGGAATCAGAGAAGGCCTATGATAAATGGACTGGATGATTATTATTACTATTTAAATCTATTATTAACTTCCTTCTTTCCTTCTCACCTCTTCTGTCATTCTTTCCTTGCCTCCTCTTCTGTTATTCTTTCCTTCCTCTTCTGTCGTTCTTTCCTTCATTCTTTCCTCTGCCAAATTATGGCATCTGGTGGTTTAGTGGGCAATTAAAGCACTCCAGTCAGATTGAGCCGGTGTAGGTTTAAGTTACATCGAAGGGATAGTTGGGGTTTATTGCTCACGTAATGCCGTGCAGGGATGAATGAGGCTGGTCAGTCTCATCTTAAATGTCAGGACCAACTTACCTAGCCCCAGGCTCCTACTCTTCTCATGTGGCAACACAGGATTAGATGATGAATGAATGATGAGTTGTCTTTGTAGAGTGAGTTTAAGGTCAGGGGGGATTGTGGAGCAAGAAGATGGCTGGATAAAATGAGGGTAATGTAGTGAAGTTGAGATTAGTGGGAAAAAAAAAACAAAAAAGGAATGTATGGATGAAGTATATATATTATGAATAGGGATGCACGTGACAGGGCTTACCTGCCTTTAAGAACATGGCAGTTAACAGTATGGTCTCCTGTCCTAGGAGAATTGTTTTTTTTTTCTTTTCCCAGATAATTTTGCCTGTGAGGTGAGCTGAGAATTCTGAGTGCTTAAATGATGAGTGAATGGATGTGTGATGTATTTCTCAATGCTCTCTGCTGTTGATTTGATTTTGTGTAATTTTTTTTCTTTCTGCATTGTACCCCTTCAATCTTCTGATGTGTTTTTATTTTATTCTGTCATGATGATTATGTTCAGCCAAGTAGAGAATTTTCAAGCTGCAGGTGTTAGTTATAGTTATAGCCATCTTTAATTCCATCACTATCATCATCATCCAGTCCAGTCCAAGATTGTACAGACAAGAGTGTGGGGGCCTGAGGCCAGGCTGCTCAGTCCTGTCATTTAAGGCAAGGGATAAATTTGCCTTGTAGCAGCAGAAATCAACTGAATATTGTTTCAGTGTAGTGAAGAGGTTAAAATGTGAAGTTGGGGTAGAATGATGGTGATTAACATGAATGACCATTGTGTAATCTTATTTTTCTTTTTCAGTTTACCGGGAAGATGATGAACGAGTGAAGACAATCCGGGAATGATGGCTCCTGTAATGATGGTTTATATTTTATAAGTAAGTGTATAGAATTTTCAGTTTAAGAGATAATGTAAATAGAATCACAGTACACTGTTTGCTTTCAGGCCTTCCTAAACTGTATAATTTTAATTAGTGGCATCATATTCAGTAAAATATATATTACCAGTGTAAACTGCAGTACAGCTATTTTTTTTTTTTATAATATCCTTTTGATTAGCATCATTTCCACTCTAAGGCTGTTAACTCTTATGTGCACAATGGATGCACTTTAGAATTCTTGCCTCCCCTTGGGCCAGAATGCTGTAGCATAAGTGGATTTCTGAGTGAGTGGTTCGTTATCATTGCTAGAGAGAGACAAGGGTTTGTAATGTCCCACTGGCTGTTCAATATGTTGTTGAAGAGAATGATCAGAATTCAAGTGTTGAGAGAGGGTTGGGGAGAAAAGTTAATGGTGAAGGGTGAGGTGTCACAGATCTGATACATGCAGATAAACTGGGTTGCTTGCCAACTGATTCAGAGTTTCATGAATATGTGAGGGCACCAAGTATTTTTAAGCAAATCTGGATGATAGTAGAGTGGTGGTGGTCAGTGTGTATGCTGGTGAATGGAGAGGATTTGTTAAGAGTTAAGTATGCCTGTACAGTAGTAGAAAAAGGGATAAATGTCCAAAGGAAGTGGAAAGTAGAGTGGCACATGGAAGGCAGGTGGTTGGTGATATAATGGCCTTAATACTAAACAGAAGTCTTAGTCAGTTAAAAGTTAACTTACTAAACATTTTGTTCCATTTGTAACAATGGAAACTAGAAATGAGGACTTTCCAGTACGGTTATTTTACTAAGTCATAATGAATTTATAAGGCCTTAAACCAAGTTGCCCTGGTCATCATGCCTCAGTTTAGCATGTTTACTTGAATCAGAAGTTTGAATTATGTCAAGCAGGGTCAGAAATATGGATTCAGTCGTCATCAGGGTCAAAACGGACTTCAGACTGTTGCTGGAGCTTTTAGCCATTCATCATGATTACATATTTGTAATTTTATTTGCAGTATCTCCAGATGATTTTATTCAATTCGGAAGTTCCATATTGTGTATTGTATTGTTTATAAAGGCTCCAGCATGCTTGCATGTGTCAGCGTTGGTCACCTAAAGTATGTCCACGGTGCTCAATCTCTGGCAATCTCCCTGTTTAGTCTCTTATTCCTGAGGTCACAGTCCATGACCTTGTCCCAGGTCTTTTTCACTCTGCCTCTCGCACCCCTACCCCTGACATTCATACTTCTCACCTTCCACACCCATTTGTCATCCTTTATCCACAACACATCCAAACCATCTCAGTCTACCCCTCCTCATCATAGCACCAATGCATTCCAGTTTATATATATTTTTTTTTTGCCAGGAGGGGTTAGAGAAAGCATTAAATAACCCTTCTCACTATCACCAGTATCCTTTGAGTTGAATGAAATCATATGAAGGTGGCAGGAATAAAATTAAAAATGTGATGAGTGAAGTGATTAAAATGAAATGGGCCCCATTGTACAGGGAAGCATCAGGACTGAAGTACCAGCAGAGGCTTGGAAAACACTGGGAGAAGATGGAGTAGATGTACTAGTAGATTTAATGCAGGAGATATATGATCAGGAGAAAATACTGGAGGCCTGGCCAGAAATTGTGATAGTACCAAAATATAAGGAAAAAGGTGACATTCGGGATTGTGGGAACTATCGGGGTGTAAAGCTGATGTCTCAGTTAAAATATGGGAGTGAGTACTGGAGAAAAGGTTAAGGGAGGAAACAGAGATTGGTGAACAGCAGTTCGGATTCATGCCAGGAAAAGTAACAACAGATGCAATTTTTGCAGAGCATCAAATCCAGGAAAAATTTGGAGAGAAACAAAGAAAGCTGCATGTGATTTCTGTCGGCTTGGAAAAAGCTTATGATACTGTGCAAAGGCAGGAAGTATGGAGGTGGAAAAAGGAGAAGGGTGTTTCAGAAAAGTATGTGTGACTGGTTAGAGATACATATGACTGGGTGAGAACTCAGGTCAGAAGTAGTGTTGATGTGAAAGAGAAGTTTCCAGTAAAAGTTGGGCTACATCAGGGATCCTTGTTGAGTCCCTATATCTTCGAGTTGTTAGTGGATGTTTTGGAGAGGAGCATCACTGAGAAGGCTCCATGAGTTATGTTGTTTGCAAATGGTGATGTGCTGATAAATACCACCAGGGAGGGAGTAGAACAGAAGTTGGAGGAGTGGAGAAAGAAAATGGAGGATAAAGGACTTAAAGTTAGTGGGAGAAAGACGAAATATCTATGCTTTAATGGAGAAGAAGAACAGGGAGATGTGAGTTTGCTAGGAGAAATGTTTAAAAGAGTCAGGGCATTCAAGTATTTGGGCTCGAGTATAACAGCTGACGGCAGACTGGATGCAGAAATTAACCATAGGATACAGGCAGGTTGGAGAAAATGGAGGGACATGTCAGGAGTGCTGTGTGATAGAAAAATCAGTGCAGGAGTGAAGGGAAAAGTATATAAAATGGTGGTAATGCCTGCAATGATATATGGTTCAGAAACTTGGCCCACAAAATTTCAGGAGAGAAAGCTGGAGATGCAGATGCTGAGATGGATGAGTAGGGCCATGAGAATGGGTGAGATCAGGAATGAGAGAACTAGGGGAATGACTAAGGTTGTGGAAATCTCAAAGATGGTGCAGGAGAGGCAACTACAATGGTATGAACATATAATGAGAAGGAATGAGGACTATGTGGGTAGAAGAGTGATGGACATGGAAGTGGAGGGTAGACAGATAAGGGGTTGGCTGAGGAGACAGTGGGTGGATTGTATATAGGGAGATTTGAGGGGGAAGAATATTGCTGGGGATGCATTTGGACATTGAGGAGAATGGAGACGACTAGTCAGAAACAGTGTCCCTATATAAACATGCGCAAAGCTGCTGAAAAAGTAGTAGTAGTACAGGATAATGCATACAACTCCAGAAATGCCTGGATGACCCTTTGGCCAGGCTCCCCCTCACAGGATGCAGTAACAGGCAATAAACTGACAGTTTTATGCAATTATTTTTTATTTTTTGAAAACTTATCTTCTTCATACCTCTACAGCTTACCTAGAAACTTTGCTGTTTTTGTGCTGACTCATCCATAACCTTTTGTAGATTCTTTTTAACTATAATGCTGTCATCTATATATTTGTACAAGTGTTCTGCCTTAATACATATAATATACTGTACTGCACATGAATTTTTACAAATGTAATGCTTTGCCTACTTACCGAGTGTTACAACTTTCGTATTTTATCTGTAAGCTCCTCCATAGTTGTAAACTGTAGTAATGTACACACCTTCAGAATATGGCTAGCATTTCATTATTTAAAGAACAATATCACAGTTTTGCTCTGTACTTTTATTCAGCTTGTTACTGTTGTCCGAAGTATGGGTACTCGTAGGCAGGGTAAGTGTCACCTCGCTGGAACATCCAAGAACTGAAGGAGAGAGAAATGCTTGATTAAAACCCTGAACTTACTAGGTTTAATGTATAAAAGTATGTGCAGTAAACAGTACCATGCCACAGTGAGGCACAGGGAAAAGTGTGGAGGTATGGTCCCTGGTGGATCCCCCATTTGTTTGTCCACCCATTTAACAGGGGCACCATAGTAGGCTCCACATTACCCCATTACTGTATATGGTTACCATCTAGCATTTTGAAATGAAGAGAGGAGGGCAGACACAGTAAATGAATGGTAAAGGTGAAGGAGGAAATAGGCAACACTACACCTACCACCAGACTAAAGAGTTTAAACAAGTGGATGGCCAACTGACCCATTTTGTGGTGGATGTTGATGCAGACAGCAGTGACAGGGTTAGATATAGCCTTCATGAAACCTTTCACTGAAAGAGATATCCCATAAATTTCATTTAAGTCATAAGGAGGAAGCAAGAAGAAATTAAAAAAGACTTACATAGGCTGCAGAGTTAAGGAAGAAGGTGGCCAAAATACTGTACCTGTCTTGTTGCTGTGTGTTGAGACGAGTGGATGTGGCAGGGTGAAGTGTGCGGCGGGTGGGGATGTACACAGGCACGTTCATCTTGTGGTACTCACTTGGGCCGTTGGGGTACCGTTTGTACATCACATTGCCTGTGGAAGAGGAATTGGGTTGGTGGGGGTGCGAGTTGCAGGGAGGAAAAAGGGATGAAATGGTGAAGGAGCAGGATGGAAATCACCTTAACTGTGCAGAGATTTTTGTCCTTTAGCAGCTCGTTTCCTGTAGTTCGATGGCAGAAGGCAATGCTATGACTGTACTGTACTTCATTCATGTGGCACTTCATGACTAGCAATATGTTCTTGTGTTACGCCCTTGCTACCTTTCATTATTAAAAATAGATTTTTAAGATGTTCAAGTGAAAAGTTAAAGGTAAGAGGGCATGGGGGTAGATCCTGGAGGGGATGGGGAAATGAATTCCCCATACAACTGTGTAGGAGAGGATGTCCAAAATAATCATCACCCCACCCCTAAGTTCA
The DNA here is from genome assembly GCA_018397915.1 of Birgus latro. Taxonomy (NCBI): domain Eukaryota; kingdom Metazoa; phylum Arthropoda; class Malacostraca; order Decapoda; family Coenobitidae; genus Birgus; species Birgus latro. The sequence goes on along the minus strand of JAGKTI010006072.1, from coordinate 2,778 downwards.
ACTACTACTACTAAAAAGCATTGTTAAACCAAAGGTTACCCTCAGAATGTTAGCATACTGTTGGTAATGAAAATGCAGTTATTTAAAAGCAGCTGAAATTGTAAAAATAATACTAATAATACTGCTGCTACTACTACTACAAACACTATATAAAACTCTAGGTTGATTTGATGTAGCAAGGTAAGCTTTTATAATGAGCACCAGTTTGATGAAATGATGATGCAATGGTGTGCTCTTTTCATGTCATGCTGCCTGTTTTGAAATTTTGCTGCTTGCTGTTTGGGGGGCTGCTTTTTAATATTTTCCTTCAGCAGTGCCTCTGTCATCTCTTTACAGCTAAGTATACTTGCTGCAGAAGCCATACCCCACCCCTCACCTCAAAAATATTAATAATAATTATTGGTCACAGCTACCGTCATGCTGTGTTACTCTTTTAGGGCACCGGGGTGTACTGGGTGCTTCACATAACCAAGGGAAAAGGGTAGGGTTCGTGTGAGAGGAGGCAGGGGGTACAAACGGTGAAGGGAGAAGAGATGAAGGTGTACAATATCAAATTCCTCCAGCTCATTAAGTCTCGGAAGGAAAATCAAACTGTCTAAAATTAGCAGAAGAGTGAGGGGTGAGAGAGGGATCTGAGGAGGGACTTACTGGGATTAAGGGATGTAAGGTGGATGGACCGATGTAAAAGAGGGTGGGGGAGCTGAATACACAGGTAAACAACCTCCTTGAGGCACTTCTTAGGGCCACTGGGGTACCGTCTTTATATCACATTAGCTGGGCAGAGGGTAGGACTAGCGGAAGTCGAGGGTGGACAGCAGGGAGTAAGGTAGGTAGGAAGGAGGAGCATAGTAGGGGTGAGGAAAGGGGGTAGCAGAAGGAATAGGATTGAGAGTTCCGTGAAGCGTGCCTGTGAAGTCATCTTAAAGGTAAAGTGGAAAACCAATCACTTGTGCAACGATGGAAGAATGCAACACAGGATGTAGCAGCCCATCCAGCTTCAGAAGGACCTTTGTCATTTTTGCCATCTGATGATTTAATTTAATTTAATGTAGACGTTTTCAAACTAAAGGGTTAGATACAACCATAATAAACTCCATCCGTATTAAGGGCCGTTCCTAGGTTGTATAAAATCGTCTAGCAGCAAAAATGAAGTAAAGTGGTCACCTGAATTCAAGAGGTGGAATGTTGTAAACTATCTGTACATACAAGGGTTTGACCGTGTGGAGGTTAATCCGTTTTTCAGCTGACACCTCTAGACGCCTGAATCAATATATGGAGAGACTTTTCGTTCTAAAGAGATTAAAATTAGTCAGACCGCTCACTCTTGAGGTGAATAAGATCGTCTGGTGGCAGCAAAATTAAATACAAGACGTCATCGTTTTGAGGAAGCTATGAAAAAAAGAAATTGTTGTAATGTAGTGAAATAGATGGCGGGAAAGGGACAGACTTCAAGTTAAAAGAATAAGAAATTTGTTGAAGCTCAGTGAAACAGATATTAGAAGGGGGGGGGGGACAATGCGAGAGAGTAGAGTGGAAGAGTAAGGCAGGTATAAATGCATGAGGATTGGCGAATGGAATGCAGCGCTGTTAAGGACACACAGAGGTCGGGTTGTGGCGCTGTACCTGGGTAAGACTGAGTGACCGATAAGGCAGTACTAGTCGGGTGGGTTAATTTAGGGTAGGTTAGTGATTGGGTTAGCATAGGCTAGGTCCCGTTAAGGTAGGCTAGTTTAAATTGGATTAGGTTGCGTTAGGGCAGGTTAATCTGAGTGTGGTAGCAGCGTAGTCGGAATAAGGATACCCAACGGGAATGTACAGTATATGGATGTGTTTCTGGGTCAGACGATACGGATAGATAGATGGTGGGGAGGACCAATTCTCTCTCTCTTGCGGCATACATTTAAGGGGTCCACCGACAACCTAAATGGGCCTAGGCACAGATAACATAAACACGTTATCTGTGGCCTAGGATATCGATTTTTGGTTTTCACCACTAGTGGCTTGTTCAACTCATATATTTTCCGTTCCCAGCAAAGAAAATGGCTTAACGCCCTTATAAATGGTATATTTTGCCCTAAAACCATATACGTTTGCTGCTCACTACGGCGTGAACTACGACAGTTCGTAAATATTGCTACTTTTCGTCGCTCACACCTTGGCTCAGGAGTGTAGGGAAAAATATCGCGTTAGCCATCCTCAGTTTTCTTTGATACTAATGGAGAAAACGACCAAAACTACAATTAAAGGGGGGACAATTTTATTCCAATAGCAGCCCGTTTACCTGAGGCCCGGCCTTCTTCCTTTGTGCCACATACTATTACCTGTCACCATTTGACCGCTAATACCCACCTTCCATACTGAATAATGCTAGGTCTTTCTCGTTCAGGACTGATGTAATGGCAGTAACGGAGGTGTTTTGATGTTAAGTTCGTTGGCTTTGTGAATGATCAGTAAAATTTGTTCGTCTGTTGCCTGTCTCAGCCTGGAATCGAACTCACGTCCTTTAGGGTAGGTCATTTGTGTGTGTGTGTGTGTGTGTGTGAGGAAAGTGTTAGAGGGAGGCAGAAATGGGAAGAAGGATGATATATAGCAAGAAAGGAAAGATGTGAGGGGAGTGTGTGTATGTTAGCGAGAAAGAGAGAGAGAAAAAAATACTACTACCATCATTACTCTAAATAGCAGTTTCAAACCTACAGTAATACCAAAGCAAAATGAGTAGTCTTGAATAATGATAATAATAATAATAATAATAATAATAATAATAATAATAATAATAAT
>JAGKTI010006071.1:27212-42138 GCA_018397915.1 Birgus latro | reverse complement strand
CGCCAACCTTGCGAAACCACTCCACGACCTCACTAAGAAAGGCGAACCATTCGTCTGGAGCAACGACAGAATAGCAGCGTTTGACACCTTAAAAGAGAAACTTGTTTCCGCCCCCATCGTTGCTTTCCCGAACTACGACCTCCCCTTCAGACTATATACCGACGTCTCGCTGGTAGCCATAGGCACCGTCCTGGTGCAGGTCCAGGATGGGCACGAGCACATCATCGCTTGCGCCAGTCGCACCCTAAACCCGGCCGAACGAAATTACGCCACTACCAAGCGCGAATGTTTGGGTATCGTCTGGGCCCTCGACTACTTCAGGGCCTACCTATCTGGCACCAGGGTCACTGTCACCACAGACCGCCAATCCCTTCAGTGGCTCCGGCAATCGGCCACTCAGAACACCCAGCTCCTCCATTGGCGCGAAGCACTCGAGGAGTTTGACTACGAGATTGCCCACCGGCCCGGGAAATTGCATACCAATGCCAATGCCCTCTCCTGTTTACCAGTACAATCGCTACTCCCTCAGTCCGAACTGATCCAGCACTGGCATAATCAAGACAGGCCCCCCCTGGATTCCCCACCACCTATTTTCAAAATTCCACCTGCAAGGGGATCAACACTTTACGCCATCGGGCCACATTGTCCTGGATCCGGACTCCGCCATAGGCGTCCTCACCCACCTCCACTCGGACAATAGGATCCACGTGGGTACGAAAAGATTAACCCAGGTCTTCAACGACCTCTACTGGGCCCCCAACCCCACTACTCTCGCCCAGCATGTCACTCAGGTGTGTCGAGCATGCTGCCTAGGAAAGGACATTACCCGTTCAGCGGGTCTTGCCAGCAAGATCTCCACCCACAAACTTTGGCAGCTTTTGTCTGACGACGTTGTCAGACCCTTGCCACCTAGATCCGGCTAAAAATAGATCATTACATTCGTCGACGTTTACTCCAAGTTCCTGATCGCTTGTCCAGCTAAGGAGCACACTGCCGTCACCATAGCCGACGCCCTCATGCGCCACATCTTCCCCTACTTTGGCGTTCCCCAGGCCATTCACTCTGATAACGCCCCAGAGTTCACGGGTCAAATTTGGAAAGAGCTATCCACCCTATTCGGATTCTCTATTTCCCACTCCTCCCCCTACTGGCCCCAAGGAAATGGGGTATGTGAAAGGAGCCATCGGACCCTGCTAAACCAAATCAGGACCCGCATTCAAGATACCCAAGATCAAGAGAGGCCTGCGCACGTCAAAATCGTCCAGTGGGAAATTAACACTGCCCCCGTGACGACGGCATCACCCCCCACGAGCGAGTTTTTGGAAAGGCACCCCTCCTCCTCCCTCTCCAACAGCACCTTCAACCCCCCGCTCACTCCCCACCCACCGACCCCCTACATCACCTGAAGCGCCAGTTGCAACACCTGCATGCGCACCAAGACACCCAAACTGATTCCTCCCGCTAATCCTTACAAACCAGGCAATGAGGTTTTTGTTGCGCACCTCCCCACCCACAATAAAATTGCCCCTCGTTTCATGGGACCTTATACCATCACTAAAGTCCCCAACCCCTTCCAAGTCGTCGTCGACTGCAATGGAGCCTCCCGCACTTACAGGAATCGCCACGTCCGCCCTGCCTGGGACTCCCCAACCCCCACCACTCCCTCCCCGACCACCCGAGACAACTCAACACCTCCAATTCCCCACGAGGAGCCTTTTCTCTATTATTCATCCCCATCCCCATCCCCAAAGGTCTCCACCGCCCCCTCGCCACCCAAAACTCCTGCACCATGCCCACACACTACACTCACCCCACCACCACGTTCCCCAGCGACTGCCACACCGCCTACACCACGTGGTCAGCCCACACCCTTAGGAAATTCCACACCAACCACCCCGCACTCCGCATCCAGCCTAACCTTTGCCCCACCAATCACGACAACCAACCACACCACACCACCTCACTCTCCACCTGCCCCCACTCCACCATCCCACTCCCCGTCGCCGCCCACTCCACGGCTAACCACCACCACTACCGGTTCCGGTCGTATCTCACGCCCACCAGCCCACTACACCTCAACCCCTACACCCACCCCTTCACCCACTAGTAGCCAGCTGCCCACCCCACCCCTAACACCACCCCAATAACCCTTCCTACTCCTCATCTCGCATGGAAAAACCCGCCCCGCCGCACTCCCAGGAGACCACCACCCCCACACTCCACCGGCAACATAAACCGCGCCGGACTACCTTTAGCCAGCATTCGCCTTCAAACCACCACCACCACAATGCGCATCACGAGAATCACTTGGATCCCCACCTTCGGGCGACATCAACGCATCCGAAGCATACACAATCTACTACGACTCCTCCAACAAACAAACAAACCTTCCACTCTTCGTGTCGCCTACGCCCACCACATGCAGGCCAATATATCAACCGACCACTGGACTACCTTCCTAAATCACCTCGAACCCATCCACCAAACGGCCAACACCAACCTATACCACCTCCAGTCACAGGGTCGTGACTTTGTTACAGGGGAGGGTTGTGAAATACAGAAGTTAGGGGTTGAGGCCGCAGATGACGCGACGGCCAGTGCAGACAACACCAACACCCCCAAACCCACAGTACCACCGGGGGGCCGCCGCTGACACTGAGCGGCTGGGAACAGGAATGGTGCACCTGTATCCCTCCCCGGCGCCCCTCTTACTCCCAGGCGATGCCCCGGAAAGGTAGCAGTCGCTGGCACCTAGTCTCCGGCTGAAATTCCACTCGCCAGGTAAGGGGTGGAGTTTTCAACTCCACGCAACGCTGTGGTATTGGCCATTGTCATACCAGGTACGGGGCAGAACCGGCCACATTCTGTTCCCCAGTTGCATCCCCGCTACAGGGCCGTGGCACGGACGCATGTTGGTCAGGCAGGACAGGCCACAAGTCATCTGAATCCTGTAGTTATTCCCCCCAGAGTAGCGCCGCAGTACCAGCCACAAGCCGTACTGGGTACGAGGCAGGATCGGCCACAGTCCGTCCCTCTGCTACTAGTCCTCTTAGCTCCACGGTATGGGCCATTAGCTGCACCAGAGCTACAACCCCCTGTGCTACTACGACGTCGGCCACTAGTCACATCAGGCCAGAGGCTGAGCAGGCCACTAGCTGCCCTGAAGCTGCAGTCCCCTGCACCACCATGACGTCGGCCACTAGTCACGTCAGGCCAGAGGTAGAGCAGGTCACTAGCCGCACTGAAGCTGTTGTCCCCTGTGCCACTATGACGTTGGCCATTAGTCACGTCAGGCTGGAGGTAGAGCAGGCCACAGTCTGCTTCTCTCCCACAGGAGATCTTGCAGCCAGAGAGGACCCCTCCCCTGAGCCGCGGCAAGGCCTCACCCGAGGCCTTGGTTCCCTGCAACTCTACCAGTGTGAACAGCGGCCGAAGCGGAGTCCCAGCAGACCCCACAGTTGACGTCGGGCCCTGTCCACTACTCCCCCGGCCCGAGGACCCTGTGTGACGACCCTGACGGCGACGCCACACTCCAGCCGTTGCGGCAGTCTAGCCACCCTGGGTTCCAGTACCGTGGGTCCTCAGCCGCCCCGGGAGTTGCCCCGAACACCAGGGCGCAACTTACCTGTGGGCAAGACCTCTCTGAGTCTCTCCCAGATTCAACATCAGGCCTGTCTCCTGGCTCTCTTCGGGCCGAGCCCCTAGTCCCACAATTACGTGTGGGGCCCTGTCCAGAGGCATGTCACTCTGTGCTTCCTCCAGATGGAGGAATCAGCCTGCGGCCCACCAGTGTTAGTGAAGCGTGTGGTCTTTACCTATGTGTGTGCTTTCTAGACCCAGATATATGTGTGCATTAGTTTATACCATGCAAGTGATTCCCTATAGTATATTCTAGTGATAAGTAACCAGGAGCCCAGAGTGTAAGACTGGAAGAGCCTAATAGTAACTTTGGCCTAATTTATATCCCGAGTGGAGTCCCGCGCATTCCCCATTGAACAAAATGCCACAGTGACCAACAGAACAATAACATTATGCCGATTGTGCCATTCCCTTGTTTATTGAAACTCTCCCTCCCCAGTGCACAGGCATGCAACTGAAACACCTCAGTGGCTAACAAAAAGAATAGATATTATCCCCATCATGCCTTCCCCTTGTGTATTAAACCTCCACCCACCCCAGTGTCCGGGCACATTAGTTAGGGTATGTCTGGGCATCTCCAAATGTCCCGCTAGAATACTGCAGTCCCCCCCTTCAGTGACCACTGCACGGCTGACTCTACCTGAGATAGACTTCTGTCCGGCATGTTTCTATGACACGGGTGTTAACATAATTTATATACCAGTGCCATCCAGTGCTATACAAGATTGGAAAATTATGGTAAATTCATTCGTGTGTCCTGAATCATGAGTGTATTTTATGTGTCATAAGTGATGGGTAAATATTACCATACTTTTTACCTGCCGGTATAGTGACAGATTTCCAATCAAGTAAAACCTTGTGTTGAGTTGTTAACCCATCCCCAGCAAACCCAGCAACTAATGTATTTGTTGATGTAATATTGTCTCTGGGAAGATATTTGTAATACATGTGTGTAATATTCACTGCCTTGTTTTTGTGTCAAGTCCTATTCCTTAGAGATACCGATCCGGTCTAGAATGGGGACCCGCTGTAGTCTGCGTATTTGAAGGCGAGAAACTGACTTGCAAATACGTAGCATAACAAATAAGTTAGAGTGTTATGCATTGTAAGAAAACTCTGGCATGTTTTGGATGTCTGAGTTATTAACTGTTGTAACCATTGCTCCCACAGGAATGCACATGAACTGTGGAGAAGTGTAGAACACTCTAGAATATAGGAAGCTTATATAAGGATAGAGATGAGACTAGCGCAGTTTCTGTCAGAGTTGCAGTGACAGTGAAGTAATTGTATATCATCAATACTTGTGATAAAACTGAAGTGCTGTTGTCAAGCATTAAGTGTAACTGCAGTTAGTAAAGTTTGTATATCTTCGGTATTTGTGAAAACGGTGAAATGAAGTTGGCATGTATTAAGTGTAATTATTTGGAAATTAAAGACAGTGAACTTTAAAGCCAGTGTTTACTTGCAAAGCCTCAGCTGGTCTTTGTTGCACACCGAAAGGCTTCCTCTAGGAAGAACAACTCACTGTGCAATGTCCTTCCTATATCGATCTGCTGCTGCTGGAGCCTGTGGCAATGTAGGAGGGGGACGTAACAGTGGTGTCAGGAGTGTGGATCATCAAGGTGCTGCAGTGAGTCTAATCTTCATCATGGAGCAGGGGGGTGTGCAGACGAGATCCCGAGCTGGGCAGGAGGATGAGGTGTCATTGGCTGCAATCGTGAAGCTTTTGCAAGCACAAAGTGTCCAACTACAAGCATAGAATGAAGGACAGGTACAAAACGAAGGCCGAAGAACTCAAAGAACAATTACAGGCACAGGACAAAGAACAGAAAGAATGATATGAACATCTACCACAGGCATTACAGGAGCAACAGAGGGAGTTACAACTGAGGATGCAAGGACAGGCAGATGCTTTTATGGGGGAAATGAAGGACGAACAACAACAGTTGAAGGAAGATGTATACGCTGAGCTACGGCAGCAGAAGTATGAGGTAAGCAGTAACGTTGCTGGTAATTATTACTGTAGAGGGTCTTAATTATCAACTAACATAAATTGGAGCAACCTACCATTATATACGGTATGTGGATGGCGTTTTAATCAGTACTCAGTATAAATATTTCAAAGCCTAGAATAAATATTGTGAGTACTTAGCTGTGGTGTTGGTGGTATTAAGTGTAGAATGATGGCTGATTGCTGTTTACTGTCCAGTTGCGGGAAGAGAACTAAACTGTCTGGTGGCAAAGAGAGAACTGAACTCTCTGGTAGCAGGAAGAGAACCAAACTCTCTGGTAACAGGGAAAGAACTGAACAACTTCGAGCTGTTTCGCGCACGAAGTAAATTAAATGAAACTTCTCATTACTGAATATATAACTAAATAAGTTGTTTTCTCCATGACCAGATTTATCTCCAGTAATAATATCTTACCCAAATAATTTACTACAAGAATTTATTTACAAAGAAAATGTGCTGTCATGGGCGGGAAATTCAAACCCGAAATCCACGACATACTCCCCTGCCCAAATTATATACAGTATTTACAACTGTCCCGTCCCAATCAGGGTACGCCATAGTTGGGAGGGACCGAGGGCGGTCCGACGTGATGTCCTCAACGGGGCATCACATCAGTCATTTACGGGTCTAGGAAATGTTGAGTCGCGCCGGTTTGGCTGTCATCTTCTTTCGCTTCTAGATCAATTTCTAGTGGATACAGCTTAACCACCGGTCTTGTGGTCAAACCAGCGCTTGTCCTTAGCTGTACTATCCTACATTCTTGATCGGGACCATGTAGCAACTTGGTGACCCGACCCAGTCGCCAGAGAAGTCGAGGCCCATCATCGCGTATCAACACGACATCCCCAGCTTGAGGGGCTGCCTTCCCTTTCTTGTATGTTAATTGACGATGCTGGTCCCTGAGTGATATTAGGTAGTCAGTGGTTCATCTCCTCCACAGATCTCGTGAAATCTTTGTCACGTATAGGAGACATCGGTTTATTCCCGAATTGGTCTGCCAGGTGATCTCCATGAGATCATCATCCCTGACTTCCTGTTTCGAGAACTGTCTAAGACGTCTCCCATTAACAAGTTGTGAAGAAGTAATAGGGAGTGGATCTTCAAGGTCACCGTATGTATATCCAAGTGGACGGTCATTGACTGTGGCCTCAAGTTCCAATAATACAGTATCCAGTTCTTCACGGGTTACTAAAGCTCGACCCAATATCTTTCTCAGGCCAGCCTTTAGGATACCAATCACTCTTTCCCAGATGGAACCGAACCATGGGGCCCTGGCCGGTATGAACCGCCACTCACAATTTACCTTTACCAATTCATTCTGTAACCTTGGATCATTATTTAACTCCAACACACTGGCTCCACTTATAAATGTCGTTGCATTATTGCTAATTATGAGTTCAGGGAAGCCTCTCCTGCTACAGAACCGACGGAAGGCATGAATGAAGGACTAACAGGAGAGGTTTGACACAGTCTCAATGTGTATAGCCCTAGTAACTGCACAGGTAAACAATACTACATATAATTTTCCTACGGTACCCTTTTCTTTAATGGTTACAGCACCTGTATAGTCTACTCCTGCTACTTGAAATGGATTCACTTCCTGAACCCTAAAGCAGAGTAATGGCAGAGCCTGTGAGAAAAAAAACAAGCATCATAGATACTCCTCACTGGAGAAAGTTATCTAAATTGAACAGAGGTAAATTTGCATAAGTCTCGTGAGTAAATCAGGCAATTAAATCCCCTAACTCACCTACAATCACCTCTCATATACTAGCTAGTTCCCTAAGATTTGGCCAAATCAATAAGGTCACTTAGCTATATATTGAGTCGAACAACAAGATGACGACAGGCGTGCTGTTTCGGTCTTTCCTGGGCAATCAGGCGTCCTTGGGGTGTATGTACAAGGAGCGTAGCTACTGACGAAGTGAAATCTGCTCAAGGAGTGAACAACGTGGCGAGCTCCTTGTCCCTCATAGGATAGAAGAGTTGCCAACTACTGCTAAATTACAAGTCAAATATAGCTAACTTACTCCGTAAAATATACAAGGTGAATCTAACTTAATCTAATCTTAGTTTTAATTAAACTAATCAAAATATTCCCCTTTTTTACAGATAGATATACTGAATATATATTAAAACTGGCCTCCCATTTGATCGTGGGCTTTTTCATCCTTACCACGTCATTCACGCAGGCGCAGTTTAGGTCAATGGAAAATTCCCTAGTTTTACATGTATGTACATAGTTGTCTACCAATGTTAAACGCAGTAGCATTTAATTTATCAATAATAAGAATTAACAGAACGTAATCTCTGGGTTTTTAAACCTCTCAAGTACGTTTTCCTCTGCCCTTTAACGATCGACAACTAAAAGTAAATAGCACAACAGCTCGGGGGGAAAATATTTCCCACAGTTTTGGGGCCGAGCGAAAAATGATATGCTGTATCATGTAATATGTCCCTTTGCCCAAAGCTCTCTCCACAGATCTCTAGAGCCCTGTGCTGCGACCCTTCTAGGTCGCACATCTTGACCCAATTGTTCTCCACCATCCTCTGTTTCCAGGGGAGCCGTTAACTCTAGGGGCACCAGTTTATCTATCGTTTTCATACTGAGATGTCCCCTACATTTAATTTTTACAAGTCTTAGCACCCCCTCTGAGTCTGGATGTGTGGAAATCACCTTAGCTAACGGCCACTGGGATCTTGGTTGTTCGGTTTTTACTAAGACCACATCTCCTATGTTTATAACTGATTTGTTGCTAGCAGCCTGAGCCCCATAATATCTTTCTCTTAGGCTCAAGAGATATTCTTCACTCCAATGTCTATTCCAGATAATAATAAGACGTTGGTATCCCTTGTGCAGATGTTGTCCTAGTTCATTAGTTCCAATTGTAGGATCATTTATTTCCTCCTGGATATCCACACAAGGTATTGGATGAAGTTTCCTGCCATGCAACATATGAGCAGGTGTCAATGCTTCAATTCCAAGGCTAGTATCATCTAAATAGGTAAACGGTCTATTATTAATCCTAGCCTCAATTTCAGTTATCACCGTTCTCAGTTCCTCTCTGGTGATCTTAGTTCTGTGTAGAGTTTTCCTTAGGCAGTTCTTTACTATTCCAATCATTCTTTCTGTAAATCCATTTTGCCATGGTGCTCTTGGAGCAATGAACTGCCAGATACAATTTCAGATTCCCAGTGCTGTCTTAACCTTTGGGTCATTCATTATGTTCAAAAGTAAAGGTGCTGTTCCAACGAAATTAGTTCCGTTGTCACTTATTAATCTGGTAGGACAAGACCTTCTAGCAGCAAATCTTCTAAATACATTCAGGAATGTCTCTGAACTGAGATCTTCTGCCATTTCTAGATGGACTGCCCTCGTATAGGTGCAAGTAAACAAACATATATACACTTTATGGGGAGTTCCCTCACCCGTAACAGTTATAGCCCCTGTGTAATCAACTCCAGTTACCTTGAAGGGCCTACTAACATTTACCCTATCCTCCGGTAAAGCAGGTGGTCCTGGGTAGTCATATGGCCTTTGCTCATACCTCCTGCATATTATACAGCCTTTGAGATATTTCTTTACAACCGATCTACCCTAAGGGATCCAATACCTTTCGTGGACTCGGGCCAAGGTCTGTGGCACACCTCCATGAAGAGTCAAGTCATGGGCTTCCTTTACAATTAACTCTACAAAATAATCTTTCTTGGGTAGCAGTATAGGATGTCTAGTTTGGAGAGGCAAATCAGCCTCTATTATTCGGCCACGGCATCTAATCAGACCCTTTCCATCTAAGAACAATCCTAAATCTCAGATCAATTTGTTCTTATCAGTGCCTTGACATAAAAGGTTAAAAATCTCTCCATAATACTTCCTTTGTATCCTTCTCAACCAATATTCCATGGGATCAAACTTCTTAAACCCCACTTTCTTATTCAAAAATTTAACAACTAACCTAGTGGTGTTAATGAGTTGTTTCATAGATGAGAATCTGCTAATGTCAATTATTCCTGGCTCAGGTATTACTGGATCCAAGTTTACAACACTAACCTCAGCAATACTATACAGTCTTTGCTCAGGCCAATCCTTAGTGAGTAACCATTTAGGACCTTTAAACCACAAGTCATCCTTGATCAGTTTCTTTACTGTGGAACCTCTTGAAAGTAAATCAGCTGGATTTTGTTTAGAGGATACATGCATAAACTTAAATTTAGAAGACATTTCTCTTATAGTCTTCACTCTATTGCAGATGAAAGGAATTTTACAGTCATCCTTTCCTATCCAGTAAAGACAAATTTCACTGTCAGTCCATATATAAATATCCTCAAACTGAGTATCCAGAGTAGTGGTTAGATACCTGGTCAATTTAGTTCCTATCTCTATGGAAGCCAATTCCATTTGAGGTAGGGTTCTTCCCTTAATTGGCGCAACTCTGGCTCTGGACATAATAATTTCACTGTCATGTCCTGTTGCACAATAAGCTACTGCTCCATATGCCTTCTGAGAAGCATCACAAAAAATGTGTAAATGTGACTTCTCGTTACTGTTTATCATCCTGGGAATACATATGCTTGATGTTTTTTCAAATTCCTTCTGAATCTGTTCCCACTGTTCAGCACACGTTTCTCCCAATTCTGTGTCCCAGTCTAACTTTTCTCGCCAAGCCTCTTGCACTAAACATTTTCCCCTAATAACTATAGGACTGACTAATCCTAATGGGTCAAATAACATGGAGACCTGACTTAACAGGGACCTCTTGGTGAGAGTGACATCAGAGAACTTAATCGGCTTTAAACTTATTTCATCAGCCTTTGTATCCCATTTAAGACCCAACACATTTTGAGTTTCGGGAATGTCAGTATTTGGATAGTCCTCTTGTACTTTATTCCTCAAAAGTAATGAATTTGTATTCCAGCTCTGTAGCGGCAAATTTGCCTTCCCACATTCGGAAGTGGCTACTTCATAAGCCTTCAATACTTCCGTCTCTGTATCAGCAACACCTCGCAAATTATCCATGTAAAAAGCCTGCCCTATTTCTGGGCATTTGGCCCTTTCAAAATGATGCTTCAATGTGTTGCAAAGTAGGAAAGGACTAGCACAAGAGCCAAAGAGCACCGATCGGAAACAGTAGGTTTTCAATGGACTATCCTCATTTTGAGGGTCTTGAGGCCAAAGGAATTTTGTAAATTTCCTATCCTCCTCCCTCAATCCTATTCTGAGAAAAGCCTTACTAATGTCTGCTGTAAAAGCATAAGGTTTCTCTCTAAATCTTAGTAATACATTCCCTAACTTCTCTGTTAGTGTAGGTCCACAGTATAGGCAGTCATTTAAGCTGGCTGACCCCTTGGACGCTTTACTACTACAACTGAAAACTATCCTTATGGGAGTTGTTACTGAATCTTTGTTTACAGCATGATGGGGTAGATAATGTCCCTCCTTATGGTTAACAGGGACTTCTAATTCTTCAATAAATTTATTCTTCATTTGATCCTTTATAATATTATCATATATGGTTAAATGTTCTGGATTGTTTCTCAACTTTCTTAGAAGAGAATTTAACTGAGCTTTAGCTGCTTGGAAATTTGTAGGTAATTCCAAATGGTTTAGTTTCCATGGTAATCCTACCCAATACTGTCCATCCTTAAATTCCATAGACTGATTATACAAATCCAAAGTTATTTTATCTTCAGGGGTTGGATCTTCAGTGTGTATTCCTACACTGTCTAGGTCCCAAAGTTTGTGTACAGGTTCAATTTTTTCATCTAACAAGTCATTTATCTGAGTAGGTTCTAATTCTACACCTATTCTAGCTACCATCAATGACTGTGTGGGGGTAACAAAGACTGAATCTACTGATTTGGCATCTCCTTTGTCTTTCTTAGGAAAAGGCAGCTGACCCATAATAAGGTTACCTCCTGGACTCTTGAACAACTGTACTTTATTCTTCTTAAAGGTCCTGTGTAAGAATCTTCCACAGTAATCTGATCCAATTATAATTTTTATGGGACCCACAGTATCTGATTTTACATTGTTTTGCCAATCATATCCCTGAGCTTTGCAAATTATCAGAGGTTTCCTTTAGTCCCTTTATATAAATACTGGTTTCCATCTTATCCAGTACAGCTGCTGTTATACAACATTTATATCTGCCAAGTTGTATTAAGGGTCTAACTAAATCAAAGGACTGTACTTCTTTAGTAGTTAAGAACCCTGTAATGGCTAGATTTGCCTTGCCGACAACAGGTAACTTTAATTTATCTACAATGTCTGCAGAAAGGAAGGTTTTCTGTGCACCTGTATCAAAAAGAGTACATACTAATATGTTCCTATTTTCACTCATTACCTTTACATCAGCAATTGGAACTGCAGCTGGCATCGTTACTGGAGTATTTGCTTCCGCAACTGTCATATTGACACTTGCAGGTTTAGGAACCTCATGTTTCATCATCCTTGGACACAAAGCACTATGATGATTGTCCCTTTTACATTTGAAACAAAGATTTAGTTTAATTTTACAGTCAGCGGAACCATGTTCGGTATTCATACAAATCATACAACATCCCAATTCCTGAAGTCTCACTATTCTAGAAGCACAATCAAGATACTGTTGGCAAGATACACTGGAATGTTGTTCACCACAAAACACACAAACCTTCTTGTCCTTTACCCTGAAAAATTTTACCTTCTTACTTTCATCAGCTTGTCTATCCCCTGTCTTTATTAATTTATCCTCAGACTTTAAAGAGCTAAGAAAAGTACCTATCTCTTCCTTAGGTACAGCCTTACCTGTTCTTGGCTTGGCTTTCCCAGCCAGTTGGTTAGTGGTTCTTTTCCTTATTTCAGCCTTTGATTTATTTTCAACAGGCTTTACTGTTCCTTGCAAGTGTTTACAGAGTTGCATCAAGCCTTTCTAATCTCCTCATAGGAGAAATTACCCTTCTGGTACCTGCCATACAGAGCGTCCTTAGTTCTTGGTAGAAGTTTTAAGGACACAATTCTAGAAAGCACCCAGTCTGCTGCCTTAACATCTTCGTAAGTACCTAAGGGCTTTAAATTACAACCTATCGCAATCCGAAAACTTTGCAAGGACTCAAAATCATGTCTAGGAATGGGTAATTCAATCAGAGCCTTTAATAATTGGGTAATGGCTTGCTCCTTATCTTCATAATTCTGCTTAAGGATAGCCAAAGTTGCCTCATAATTGCTTTCTTCCACAGGTAATTCCTTTATCAGTTTGTAAGGCGTCCCTTTGACCTGTCCTAATAGATATGCGAGCTTGCTCACATTAGGGAGATCTGTTCTGTCATGGACTAAGTATTTAAACTGATCCCAAAAGGATTTCCAATTCTGCTCCCCGTCAAACTCTGGGAGCGAAATTTGTGGTAATGCAGCCTTACTTGCTTGTTCCACAGCTTTTGTTCCGTTGATAATACTGGCTAACTTAAATTCAACCAGCTTCACTAATGATAGATATTCCTCCAATTTACCTTCAAATTTGGAGGTTTCTGCTTCCAAAAGATCTTTATCATCAGCTTGTACGATGGCTGCTTCCAAGTTAGTATAACCTTCCTCGTACTTGGCCCATCTTTCTTTTAATTGATTCAACGGACTACTTAATTTCTCCTTAATTGGAGGCGTTTCCTCTAATGACTGTCTACAGTCCAGTATAGCTCTCGTTACCCATCCTGCCTTACCACTAGCTGATTTTTGCAACAAGGAAATAGACATTGTTACTGATTTCTAAGTTACGGGAGTACAATCCCTTTAAAAAAATTTTACAACCCAGATTTACTGAACTCCATCGTTATTTATCATTTTAAATTTTGAGGGGTGTGGGAATAGGGTTTATGGCATTAAACCTATCTCCCTGGGCTATTAGACCTCTGGGGCAGTCATTATCTCCACACTCATTACAGCATAGGACCACCCAAGGCCTGCACAGCATAGAACCTTTCCTTTTTATGCTCTATGTAATTTATGAATTTTTGCAGAACCGCTTCTCTGCCTTTATGATTCCAATGGATGCTATCTGTTTTTTGGTAGGCTTGGAAAGGTTTTGCATTGAAATGAATGAAATCCTGCCCTTTCCTAATCCTCTGCAACTTCCGGTTTATGGCCCTACTCATGAATTTGTAGGTACCATAGCAAACAGATGCGCCATATGGTAGGTTCCTAGGCTCAAGAAGGGTTATTGCTACTGCAGATTTATGGCTCCTACCACTGCAAGTATATTTTCCACAATTTCATTAACATCTGAATCTTCACTGATGTCATTACCTCCCAAAAAAAGAATAGTGCGATCATGCTCCCATTCTAATACGGTGTTTAGCCACTCATCCTCGGAAACGGAACTTGCCTTTCCTCCAGGAGCTCTGTATATACGTATTTCCACGTATTCTACTTCCACGTGACGTGGTAATAAGCTGTGCCCTACAAAAGCTACCTTAAAGTCGCTCAATGCCTCTGCACACATCTGTTATCCTCACTCGGGGCACCAAAATGTGAGAAAAAAAACAAGCGTCATAGATACTCCTCACTGGAGAAAGTTATCTAAATCGAACAGAGGTAAATTTGCATAAGTCTCGTGAGTAAATCAGGCAATTAAATCCCCTAACTCACCTACAATCACCTCTCATATACAAGCTAGTTCCCTAAGATTTGGCCAAATCAATAAGGTCACTTAGCTATATATCGAGTCGAACAACAAGATGACGACGGGCGTGCCGTTTCGGTCTTTCCTGGGCAATCATGCGTCCTTGGGGTGTATGTACAAGGAGCGTAGCTACTGACGGAGTGAAATCTGCTCAAGGAGTGAACAACATGGCGAGCTCCTTGTCCCTCATAGGATAGAAGAGTTGCCAACTACTGCTAAATTACAAGTCAAATACAGCTAACTTACTCCGTAAAATATACAAGGTGAATCTAACAATCTAATCTTAGTTTTAATTAAACTAATCAAAATATTCCCCTTTTTTACAGACAGATATACTGTATATTAAAACTGGCCTCCCATTTGATCGTGGGCTTTTTCATCCTTACCACGTCATTCACGCAGGTGCAGTTTAGGTCAATGGAAAATTCCCTAGTTTTACATGTATGCACATAGTTGTCTACCAATGTTAAACGCAGTAGCATTTAATTTATAAATAATAAGAATTAACAGAACGTAATCTCTGGGTTTTTAAACCTCTCAAGTACGTTTTCCTCTGCCCTTTAACGATCGACAACTAAAAGTAAATAGCACAACAGCTCGGGGGGAAAATATTTCCCACAG
>JAGKTI010006071.1:0-22756 GCA_018397915.1 Birgus latro | reverse complement strand
AGACCAGTCGTATATATTTTGTGTGTACACCAATGCTCCTTTAATATTAATATTATCAATTATGATCTATAAGCTGAAAACAAGTTTAGTTCCATAAAAACATTACCAAAAATAAGACTTTTGTTTCATAACAAGACAGTAGCGTGTGGAAAACTCCCATCTCTGTCGAATTTTATTTGTTATATAAAATATATTACAATTATCCAATTGATGAAGATGATCTATGATGGATGATGTATAATTATATCACTCAGTTGTTAGCTGCATGTTTGACAGGCATGGTCAACAATACATATATTGGGCCAACTTTTTAATACGAATCTTGACCCAGTTTTCGAGAGAGAGAAAAAAGGTATATTTATATATCTGTCCAATACATGTTTTACATCAATAGGCCCATTATATATATATATATATATATATATATATATTACTGCCAGGAATTAATCAGTCCAATGTATGGTTGCCGTTTCAGCCCAGTGTCGGAAAAAAGTGTTATTTATATATTGGCCCAACACAAGTTTTACATTAACTAGCCCGATATAAACAGAATATTATGGCCTGGAATCGGTCCAATGTATGCTTGCCGTTTCAGCCCAGTGTTGAAAAACAAGTTTTATTCATATATCGGCCCAATAGAAGATTTACATCAATTGGTCCGATATAAACAGAATATTATGGCCAGAAATCGGTCCAATGTATGGTTGCCGTTTCAGCCCAGTGTCGAAAAACAAGTTTTATTTATATATCGGCCCAACACAAGTTTTACACCAGTTGGCCCGATATAAACAATAATATTATGGTTAGGAATCAGTCCAATGTATGGTTGCCATTTCAGACCAGTGTCGAAAAACGTTTTATTTATATATCGGCCCAACACATTTTACATCAATTGGCCCGGTATAAAAAGAATATTATGGGCAGGAGTCGATCCAATACATGGTTGCCGTTTTCCCTTAGTCCCGTTATATGCCAGTACAGGCCCGTCATTTCAATGTTTGCTGGAGGATGCATGTGACGTCCCTCTGGAAACCATATCACTGGGGTTGTTCTTTGTAGACACATAGCGAAATTCAGCATCAGGGACTAATGCCTTTATTTCACCAATCCTGTTCTTAACAGATGCAGGCAACAGTTTTTTACTTGACAACCAGTATAGGGTTATCTGGCTATCCATCCAGAGGTATATATATTCTATGCTTAACTTGTCCGCATAGGCCTAGGCCTCATAAATATACTTGGTGAGACGAGCTGCTAGCATGACAGCAGTCAGTTCTAATTTTGGTATAGTGAGGGGTTTAATGGGTGCTACTTTGGCCTTTGCCATAGCTAATCTACTGCTTCCCTCACTAGGTAGGCTGCTACACCATAAGCAGTGACTTGGCAGGGAAATACAATATTGGTACTATTAATAATATCCTCATATATCTCCTGCCATTCAGCCTCCATGTCTTCCGGTATGAGAACATCCCACCCACATTCAATACGCCATAGATCTTGTACAAATTTTCTTGCACAGATGGTCACCGGCAATAATACTCCCAGAGGGTCAAATACACCTGCAGTTATGCTCAACACCTCATGTTTTGTCACTACTGTGGGTCTACTTTCGTGTCCCTTGACCTGCAACATATCCATATCAGTTAGCCAATTAACCTGCAGAGTCCCACCGACCGACGTATGATGCACGTCACACTTTTTCCGCAGACAGACCCACTGACATGCATCGTACGTCAGTCAGTTGCAAGGCCCGTCGTTTGCACATTTTTCAAGATTCGCGGGTGATTTTTGGTAGGCACATGTGGGAGACCTTCCTCTACCTGCTGTCAAGCGGGGATACTGAATGGCCCCACCTGACTCCCCCTCCCCCCACACTCGGCAATTCGCCTGTTAGCAGTAACCTGGCCAGTAAAGATATGTTGCCCCACGGTCTCTCCAATGACGAATTTCACGGTGAAAGTGATTCCTGAGGTGGACAAACAAACAAAGAAGCTAGAGGGAGAAACAAACAGAAGTGATGAGGTGGTAATGTCGTAAAGGAAGGTGCCATGTGCTGCCATTTTGGGTGAGTGAACAATGCTTTTGTCACCTTTATTATTGTATGAAAACCAATATAGACTTGTACTACACATAAATTCGTACCAAATAAATAAATACATAATTTACAGTGGCTTGAATTAGTTAACCTTTCCATAGTTGGTTTTTTAAGCCAGATACCCTGAGAAAGAAGGAAAACGTAAGGCTGACTGACACCTGTAACAACATTTATAAGCTCAGGAGGGCGATTTCTCTATGAATTTTCGATGTTTCCCACCAAAAGTGAGGTTTGAGCAAAAAAAAAAAAAAAAGGAAGAAAGAAATAAAACATTGAAAATCGTCGGGTTCTGAGGGTGTCTTGGGTAAAAAATCGGTCGGGACTGGACGGGTTAATGCCAAGTACTTTTACCTTGTCCTGAACTTCAGAAGCCAAATCCTATAGGTGGAGTAGCTTCCGCAATTTCACACTTTGTTACTCACTCTCTTAAGGACAAATTGGCACTTGAAAATACTCTCTGGGCATCCCAACACAATTGTTGTAAAGAATCCTCATCTTCTTCGGTTCCTTGCAAACTGTCAATATACAACCCTTTCCTTAATTTATCAAGCAAGGTCTTATCCTCCTGAACCACTGATAAATGTTTTTGTATGGTGGCATTCAAGAGGAATTGGGAACAAGTGACTCCAAACAACACTGTCTTGAACCTATATATCACGTAAAGGCTATTTAGATTTAAAGGTTCAACAGGTCAATCTAGTGGCATCCCTATCCTTTTCAGATAACCCCACCATAAGAAATGCCTTCTCGATGTCACTCACCCAGGAAAAATTATGACACCGAAAGCCCAACAGTATCTGTGTGAGGTAATTAACCAACCATGGGCCTGCGTGTAAGCAGTCATTCAGACTATTTGCCTTCTCATGCTCTCTAGCTGAACAATACACACTACTCTAATTGGTGTTGTTAAGCTATCTTTAGTGACACCATGATGAGCTAGATAGTGTACAGGATGTCCTACCAGACTCTTGTCCTCCACCTTTTCTATGAATGTTCTTTCCAGTTGATCCTGGATGACTTTACTGTTTGCAATAGTTGGGATCCTTTATGAATTTACGCTGCAAACCTCAATCTGCCCAAGGCTAACTTAAAATTATCAGGTAACTTATCAGCGTTTTCTTTCCACGGTATTTCTACAACATATTGTCCCTGTTCTTTGGAATACTGCACCGTTTCACAGAAGTTACCCAATACCTTCTCTCCCTTCTTATCGGTCCAATTGGGACTAATACCTATGTGATCTAAGTCCCATAGAGCTGTCAGATCCTTGATTTCTGGAGTAGTATTTCTGCCATCAATATTTGCTAACTCCAGAACAGTTACCAGCTCTACATGAGTACAGTACCTTCACTCTGACCGATAAGTGCCACTCAGTGTATAACCATAAATTGTGGGTAACAAAATTATGCCTCCTTCCCTTATATAGTCAGCGTGTACAAAGTGATAAAAGTCCGCTCCAATCAGCAGTTCGACCATATCCCCTCTAGTGACACTTGGATCTGCTAACTTGTTGCCCCGAGCCTTCAGATCCCGGACATTATGTTGCAGCCCCTCCCCTGGCTTATAGTTAGGTAGTTCATCTACAACCACCGCCCTCAACTTGCGCACCTTTCTACGATGGCGGTAGAACAACTCCACTACCTCATACTCATCACTACTCCTAGAGCCAGTAAATCCTTGCAATTGTAAACGTTCCTTTCTCATCTTGTTTACCTTCAAGTTCGCAAAACTTGATCTTAGAACAAAGGTACGTTATTAACATTGATCTAATAAAGCCCTAACCTTGTTCTGCTGGCCAGTTTGATTAACCAATGGAATCTGAAGCGTTGGCAACAACACTGCATTACGACTCGAAGCCACAGCCATTGTCACTGTTGGTTCTTGGGTTAGTTTGTTCATGAGGTTTAGAACAATTAGTTGGACACAAATAGTTGTAGTGTTTCTGCTGGCAATATCGACATGGCCTTACTTTGGGATTTGTACAACCCTGACTACCATGATCTGCCGACAAACACCCGACACACAGCTTCAATTGCTTTGCTCTCTTTAATTTTGCCTTCTTTGTTTTATACCTTGCACACAGCCCAAAAATGTCCTGGTTTAAAACACAATTTACATCCATTCCACTGCGTAGGTTCAGCGTGTTTCACTTGCTTCACTGCATATGCTGCTGTAGCGGTCGCATCAAAACGTTCCAGGGGATTGTCTTCTTTCAATATTACACACCTCCGTCCTTAGCACACGAACGTAATCATCTGCATCCAACCACTTCTCCAAGTTCACGTTTGATCACTTCCGAAAGTGTACTAGGGAGTTTATTATGCAACAAAACAGCACAAATTTCAGTCACTCCCATTGCACGTAGTGATTCTAACGCACATTCAAAGGACGCAGAGAAGTCTTAATTCATTCACTTCGTGAGCTGGAGGAGGTAAATTACATAATTTTGCAATGTGAGCAGCCTTAATGCGACCTTCTTGACCGTAGGTATTCTTTAACACTGTGACTGCTGATTCATAACTAGCTGCTGCCAAACTGAATCCACTAATAATTTGGAGCGCTTCACCACTTAATTGTCCCTTAAGATATGTAAATTTCTGGATGTCTGTCAGATCTGTTCGGAAGTGCACACTACAGTCAAATAGCTCCCCAAAACCCAGCCACTGAATCGGATCAGCGTCAAATATTGGCAATTTCAGAAACGGTAATTTAATTCCCGTTGCTTTCCGACTCTCTGTCTGTTCTTGTACTACCGGGTCCTTGGCGGGTTATTCCAGAGCACTCTCTAATTCTATCAAGTGTGTGTTGACCTTCTTAACATATTCCATGTCACTGACCACTTCTTCCAGGTCTTCATCAGGATATAATTCATACAACTCCTGATTGTAAGACTCGATCTCTGCGAGGATTTTCTCAACCGTCACTTTCATTCCCTTGATATCATGAACGGTTGCGGCATGTTCTATAAATTCTGTCAAGTTAGTGGTCAGTTTAGTAATGGCTCCCTTTTGGGCTGCTCTAAGCCTCTTTAAAGATTTAATTTTATCCATTTTAACGATGGGCAATTAAGTGAAGGAAGATGACAGCAAATGCAGATTTTAAGTTAAATGTAGCATTTCATGGGCGAATCCAAATAAAAATAAAAATAAGCCGAAATTCTACATTAAAATTTTGACAATTTTGTCAAGCTCCTGTGAGAGTAGTATGTTAGGCAGTCCAGGAGATCAAACCCTAAACTTTAGCCCCGAACAAGAAGCTTGTTGCCCAAGAAAGCAACACGCTCTTTTCAGAAGGCCATCCAACACTTTTAATCCCCATTCAGGCACGCCAAACTTACGGACACAAAAGGCCGGAGCAAGATCTGGAAACTGCACCGGACGACCTAGCGCAGTGGTTCTTAACCTTTCACTACCACGCCCCCTCTAGTAGCTGGTCCTTCCCTCCACGCCCCCCCCCCCCTTGCGCATCTTCAACCAAATTGATAAAATTCCCTCCAAGATTTTAAGGAAAAACTGAAAAAATGGGTGTTTTTAGTCTTTCTATTGAGCGTGAATTCTGTGCAAACAATATACCCAGCATATTTAATGAGGTTACTCTCTTACTAATTTAATGAGATATTTGGCTCTGTTTCTTAGCTACCAGATCTTGAATCCGTGGTCGAATGCCAGAGGGTGCACAACGTAAGTCCCTTTCAGCGTTCAGCCGGTTTCTGTACTTGGTCTTGACAGCATTAGGCATGGAAAATGCAGCTTCACAAAGATACGTGGATGCAAACATTGTCAGAATCCGAAGAGCTTGATGTGAAATCAGAGGGTAAACAGGAAGGTACTTGACCCAGAACGTCTCAAGATCCAGTTCTTTGAAGTCTTCCTTAGCTGAGGAGTTGAACTTCAACTCAAGAAAATACTCTTGCACTTCATCCGAAACATCAGCTACCTCACATTGAAATGGGTTCCTGATGAATTTCCAGGCTTCACGCTTCTCGTCTATATCTGGGAAGTATCTGATTAATTCTGCTTTCAAGTCACTCAGATGAGTGATTATTATTATTATTATTTTTAAACTCAGATTCAAGGTAAATGTGAATGAAAGCAGAATCCAAGTTACTAAAACTGACTATTTCCATCCTGAATTCATCTCCAGATGTCGAGTTCGGCCTTGTAACAAGGCTCGAATGGTGTCGTGGTTCATTATGATGTTGATGTTTTCCCTTGTAGTTTAAAGGCTGATTGCACTCAGCATTTCGAAGATGTCCACCAGGTAAGATAGAGATAGCAGAAAGCCTTCAGACTGGACCTTGTCGTGATCTGCTTTCTGCTCTGAATCTATAAGTATTGGTACTTCTCGTAGTTCATAAAGCCGTCCAAGCATATTTTGTATTTCACAATCATTTTGACATTTGCCACGCTCATGTTAAGAGAAATAAAAATATAATTAGAGAAATTCCTACTTTTCCCCCCGGGCTCACGTCCCCCCTGGAATTTACTTAGGGGGGCGCGCCCCCAGGTTAAGAACCTCTGACCTAGCGGGAATCTCTGGACATAATTATGAATGCCCAAAAAAGGCTACTTTCTTCGATGGGGGCGGATAATCCACTGAGGAGGGTTCAAACCCTACCCCGACACCCCCCCAACCACGCGCAGCCTCCTCTGCTACTCCACGCAACACATTGTTGATCGCCGACGCAGCACAAACAATGTTCCTGCTCTCACACCCGCAACCCCCTATTATTTATCACTAGATATAATCCTGGTCACGGCACCAATTTATGTTAGTTATTATTACTGTTGGGGGACTTAATTATCAACTAACAAATTGTGACAACTCACCATTATATACGGTATGTGGATGGCGTTTTAATCAGTACTCAGTATAAATATTTCAAAGCCTAGAATAAATATTGTTAGTACTTAGCTGTGGTGTTGGTGGTACTAAGTGCAGAATGATGGCTGAATGCTGTTTACTGTCCAGTTGCGGGAAGAGAACAAGACTGTCTGGTAGCAAAGAGAGAACTGAACTCGGTAGCGGCAGAAAACCGAACTCTCTGGTAAGAGGTTCGAGCAGCGTCGTGCACGAAGTAAATTATAATGAAACTTATAATTACTGAATATATAACTAAATATGTTGTTTTCTCCATGACCAGATTTATCTCCAGTGATAAATAATATCTTACCCAAATTATTTACTACAAGAATTTATTTACAAAGAAAATGTGCTGTCGTGGGCGGGAAATTCAAACCCGAAATCCACGACAAACGTGATGGAGAGCAGACAGCATGTAGACAATCAGCTGAAGATTAGTGAGGGAATAATGAGAGAGTGGAGGCAGCATGCAGACAACCAGCTGAAGATTGGTATGGTAAGGGAATAGTGATGGAGTGCAGACAGTAGGTAGATAACCAACTGAAGCATGTAGTCGACCATGTGATGATAATTAGTGAGAAAATTAAGGCTGTAGAGAAATATTTCACTGCTGGGCCTCAGACTAGTGTACAAGGATCATATGAAAAGAATGGGGAGTGTATGGTGAATCTTGACGGATCCCAAGCGTCATAAGGTAGCATTACATGGTTGAAAAATCAGAAAGCAGAAGTTTTAAGTCCTGGACTTAAATATGATGCCCCAGTTTTTAGGCCTAAAACCGGTGAAGTGCATGGCTATAATGGGAGTCTAATTAAAAAGAAATATCTGGAATATGATGGCAAAGTATCTTGGGAAGCTTATCGTGTGCAGTTTGGGTTGCTTGCAGATCAGAGTGGTTGGGATGATAGGCAGAAGGCAGAGCAGCTTGCTACAAGCCTTAAGAGTACTGCAATGGAGATCCTTGGCCAAATGTCAGTGGAGGATAGGAACAGTTATCAATCCCTCATAGAAGGGCTGGAGTGCAGATATGGGGCCATGTAACAGACTAAGATTTACAGAGCAAGAATCCGGAGTTGTGAATGGGCTCGAGGCAAACCCCTACAGCAGCTTGCTCATGATCTAATGATCTAGAGAGTATGGCATACAAGGCATACCCTGGAGCAACACCTAACCTGTTGGCTATTCTTCTGAGGGACCAGTTCATCAATGCTCTTGACAGTGCAGAGTTGAAAGTGCAAGTGAAGCAGGCACAACCCAGAAGAGTGCAGGAAGCACTAGCCAGGGCTCTAGAATTTGAGTCCTATGTCAGGTCCGGTATGTCCTTTTTTCAGACAGATCGTAGTGCAGGATTCAAGGCAAGAAAGAGGCAGGTACGTGAACAGGAAAAAACTGAAGGAAGTTGCTGGTACTGTGAAAAGCCAGAACATTGAAAAGTGGACTGCTACAAGTGGAGGAGAGGGCTGGAGGAGGTTGCTGGTTCTGCGGGAAGCTGGGACATAAGAAGGCGAATTGTTACAAATGCGAGAAGGAGCAAGAACAGAGTAGTGCAAAGAAATCTTCAACTGTACAAAAGCTTGTTGGACATGTAGTGAGGTGGGACACTTCAGTTCTGAGTGTTCGAAGAAGAAAAAGGAGCATAAGAAGGTTGCAGAAGACCAGAAAGACGCGGGAAATTAGTGGAGGCTGGTGTTAAGGAGCAACTACCAGCTGGCTTTTCCCAAGTAGCCCCACCTTCGAGAAAATGTAAGAGAACTGCAATTGACAGTGTGCGAGTAGATGGAAGAATAGACGGAAAGAAGTGTTCCTTGGTAATTAATATAACCTTAGAGCAGACTTTTGTGAGGCCTGATGAGTTTTATCATCGGTATCTGTCTGAGTCATCAGAACAACTGTGAGGCGTAACTGGGCACCGTGCAGAACTGTGGGGACTCCTAGATGTCCAGATTGAAGTGACAGGGCAAGAGGCCACTCTTCCAGTCTATGTAGCCGAGATGGAGGATCCTTGCCTTCTTGGTCTGGACTATCTGACGTCCATGGGATGTGAGCTGGACTTCTGCTTCATGAAGTTGAAGGTTCGACTAAAGTCGGTTCCAGTCACGGCAGTGAGACGTACCAGTTCTGGTGGCAAGGTGAGGGCACTCCGGTCTACGGTGATACCCCCAAAATCAATACTGCTCCACTGCAAGATGAGTGGCTCTTTTGACAGCTGTCTAGGGGCAGTGGAGCCTGATGTACGGTGCATGACGAAGGCCGGAGTGATGGTGGGGAGAACTCTGGTGGAAACAGCTGCAGGTGAAGTGCCAGTTGTGGTGGCCAATTTCTCATGTGAGCCACAGAAGATCAGCGAGGGAGAAATTGTGGGACAATGCCAGGCGGTGGACCCAGAATGGCATCAGAGGAAGGCCTGTAAAAGGAATGTAGTCGAAGAAGATGGGTATCACCCAGACCACTTACAAGACCTATTTTCAAGGGGTTGCCAATGGCTGGATGGCTCACAAGTGCTGAAGTTGAGGCAGCTCCTGACGAAGTTTGCTGATGTCTTTTCCACTGGAGACCTCGACCTGGGGTGCACTGGTCTGGTGGAGCATTGTATAGACACTGGGGATCACCCCCCAAATTAAACTTCCAGCACGGAGGATGGCGCCAGCTCTGTGGCAAGAAATGCAGAAAATTATGGAGAATCTCCAAAGTCAAGGAGTGATAGAAAAGTCCAGCAGTCCTTGGGCATCAGCAGTGGTTCTGGTAAGGAAAAAGAATGGTTCAATAAGGTGTGTAGATTATAGAGCCCTGAATGAAGTGACAGTGAAGGATGCATACCCTTTGCCAAGTACTGATGACACTCTGGATGCTCTGCCATGTGTCAAGTGGTTCTCCACCCTAGTCATGAAGGCAGGATTTCGTCAGATCAAGGTTACAGAGAAGGACAAGCAGAAAACAGCTTTTTCGTATGGGGGGGGTTTGTGGCAGTTTAAAGTGATGCCGTTTGGCCTATGCAATGCCCCAGCTATTTTTGAGCATCTCATGGGTCGTGTACTGGAAGGCTTGCACTGGCGGACAGCTCTCATCTATCTGGACGATGTAACTGTGTTTGGACGGACTTTTGACCAGGAATTGGAGAGGCTGTCAGAGGTGCTCAACAAGATCCAGGCAGTGCGCCTCACGCTGAACCCCAAGAAGTGTTACTTGTTCCAGAAGGAAGTGAAGTACCTGGGACACATCGTAGGCAAGGGCGGCATCTGTGCTGATTAAGAGAAGGTAGCAGCTGTGAAAAACTGGCCTGTTCCAACTTGTGTGAAGGAGCTACAGAGTTTCCTAGGCTTATGTACCTACTATTAGCTTTTTGTCAAGGACTTTGCAACGATAGCTGCACCTCTGCACAAGCTGTTGGGAAGAAGCAGAAGTTTGCATGGACAACACTGACTCAGAAAGTCTTCAATGAACTCAAGCATGCGTTGGCAAGCCCTCCAGTATTGCCATACCCTGATCAGAGTCAGCTATTCATCCTGGACTGTGATGCTAGTGACCATGATACTGGTGGAGTCCTGTTGCAGAGAAAGGATGAAAAAGAGTATGTGGTGGCGTACTACGGCAAGAAGCTCAGCCCACCGGAGTGGAACTACTGTATGATCCGTAAGGAGCCCTTGGCAGTGATGAAGAGCCATGATTTCTTCTATCCCTCCTTGTATGGGTCCTACTTCATCATCAGGACAGACCATGCAGCACTGAAGTGGCTGAAGACGTTAAAGAATCCGGAAGGACAACTGACATGCTGGCTTGGGAAGCTAGACCAGCATAATTATGGGGTGCAGCACCGTCCTGGGCCGGTACAAGGCAATGCTGACAGACTGAGTCGTCAGCCTTGTGACCCAGAGTGTTGGCAGTGTAGTAAAAAAGATCATAGTAAGAAAGGCAGCCGTACTGCAGTAACAAGGCCAGCGTCAGATGAAGAAGACCTGAAGAGGATGCAGATTTACAACCAGTGCTACAGTGACTGCAGCGGAGTTGAGTGCAACCATCTTGGGAAGACGTTTCCAGATTCAGGCCTGCGACCAAGAGCTACTGGAGTCAGTGGGACCTTCTTCGTTTGAACAATGGACTACTGGAGCATCAGTGGGAGACACCCGATGGCTTCAGCAAGTATTGGCAACTGGTGGTTCCGAAGAAAATGAGGTCTGGGATATTGGATGAGTCCCATAACCAGATCACTAGTGGGCACCTGGGAGTGAAGTTTCTCCAAGTCGGCTGCGAACGAGGTTTTACTGGACTGGCATGTGTTAGGATGTTGAAGAGTGGTGATGTATGCTGTGCCAAGAAGGGACCCAAGAAACGTGGTTGCGCCCCTCTTCAGCTGTACCAAGTGGGTGCACCAATGGAAAGAGTCGCGGTGGACATTGCTGGACCTTTCCCACTCACTGAAAGAGGAAACCTGTATATATGTGTCGCCATGGACTACTATACAAAAGTGTCCAGAAGCCTATGCCATCCCTGATCAAGAGGCTGCAACTGTTGCTCAGGTGTTTGTTGACCAGTCTTTCTGTCATTTGGGGATGCCACAAGACCTACATTCTGTGAATGCTGCAAGTTACTGAGGATCAAAATACCAGGACGACCCCACTAAGGTGGCCAAGTACTGCGTAGAGTGGCAAACAGAATGGGACCAGAAATTACCTGCGTTGTTGATGGCATACCAGTCTGCATCCCATGAGTCTACCGGCTACACCCCTGTAAAACTGATATTGGGCCACGAGTTATCCTTACCCATTGACTTGTTAATGGGAAGCTTACCTGCTGAAGAGCTGCCTACATACACCTCCAGCTATGCAAAGCATCTTCAGGAAAAGCTGGTTGAGGTACATCATCAAGTGCAAGGAGCCCTTAAGTTTTCAGAAGAGGTGACGAAGTACAAGTATGATGCCAAGGCAAGTAAGGTGAGCTTTAAGGATGGTGACCAAGTTTGGGTATACAATCCTCAGTGAAAGAAGGGACAGTCACCGAAGCTGCAGAGCCCATAGGACGGGCCTTACACTGTGTTGGACCGCCTGTCAGACGTAACGTATCGGATTTGGGGAGGCAGGAAGTCTCACCCAAAAGAGGTACACGTGAATCGTCTGTGGCAGTACCATGGGCTCTACCGCAGTTGAGGATGTTGAGAAGGACCAACGAGCTGAAGTACAAGAGGATGATGACAGTTTCCCAAGAGAAGTGCATCAGGAAGAGGACCAAGTCACTGCAGGAGTGGACTGTGTGGAGCAGGGACATCGTCAGAAGCGGCATAGGAGACCTGATAAGTTAAAGGATTATTTTGTGTATAATTAAATGTTTAGTTTGAATTAAGGATTATGTTTGTATACATTGTGCAGGAAGGAGGGTATGTTGAGTAACGGGATTTGCCAGTTGGATTATGTTGGAGAATACTCGATGTTTGTTGTACCGTAGTTCCATTAAGAGTCAGAATTGCCAGTTAGCCTGTTGTATTTGAGCGAGTTATTTTGTAAGTTGTACATTAAATTTTGTGCTCTTTTTCTCTATAGTGTTTTGTTTATGTGATTGTTAAATTATGTAATTTAATTTAAGTTTGTATGCTAA
Organism: Birgus latro; assembly: GCA_018397915.1. Classification (NCBI taxonomy): domain Eukaryota; kingdom Metazoa; phylum Arthropoda; class Malacostraca; order Decapoda; family Coenobitidae; genus Birgus; species Birgus latro. The sequence goes on along the minus strand of JAGKTI010006071.1, from coordinate 10,212 downwards.
ATAATTTAGAGTGTTATGCAGTGTAAGAAAACACTGGCATGTTTTGGACGTCTGCGAGTTGTTCTCTCAGAAATGCACGAGAACTGTGAAGAAGTGTAGAACACTAGAATACAGGAAGCTTATATAAGGATGGAGAAGAGACTGGTTTCAGTCGGTTTTCAGTGCAGTTTGAGCGTAGTGCAGTACGTGTCAGTGAAGTTTGTATATCATCAGTACTTGTGAAAATAGTGAAATGTTGTTGTCATGCATTAAGTGTAATTGCAGTTAGTAAAGTTTGTGTTATGCTACGTATTTAAGGGCCAATTACTTGTTCCCCAGATGCGTATGCGAGAGGTGAGTGTTTTACCTGTCGCGTTTATGAGGGCCGACTTCTCATCCTTCGAATACAGACTTAAAGCTGGTTCTTTTTCAAGACCGGGCCGGTGTACTGGGGAGAGGACGGGACACAAAAACATGGCAATAACCACTTACATATATTCAAAGTATAATCCCAGAGACAAATACAACATACACCAAAATACAAGAGCTGGGTTAGCCGGTGATGTTCGTTCGTTTGTTTAAAGATTTCTGCACCTATAATGCAGGCCGGCCTGGCCAGGCCATACTTTGACTCGGTCAGTGGGGTGTGAGCTGATTAAAAAATAGTAAGGGGGAAGACAGGGCCTGCCCTGGAGACTGCCCAGCACACACGCCCTTGTCTTCTGGATGGCTTTGTTGTGTGTGTGAGCCGGTGATGGGTGAGTGATGGGTTAATGCAAGATTTTACTAAATAACAAAACTGTCTCTCAACCAGCTTTGGGAAAATGTGGTATTGTGAACCCAGTAATTAGACCACTTCTATTACTCTGATATCTCTGGTACAGGAAATACCCTTATTACAATTCACCCTGGACGGCATTGATTACATTATATTAGCATACATAGATCTCCTGTATCGAAGAGTCGCGCACGCACTGTCACTTAGAGAACGGGAGAGGGGAGACTAACATATTTAGTGCACTAGGGAGACCCTTGCAAGTCCATTAGATAGGCATGGGTTAGTAGGGCTTTACACTAGAGAGGGACGAGAACAATATGCAAGGCATATCAGGATCACTTTATAATCACTTAGTTTCCGTTAGAGCACTATACTGATAATTCACTGGGGGAGGGTATTACGTTATGTAACAAGGGGCGCGCCGTGCTCTGTTCTCTGCACTGGGGATCACTGATTGTCCGTCCAATCTTATACAATGCGGTTCTCTGGGTATTTCACTGAACTTATACACTGTGAGAGATACACTCGCGTCACATTTCACGGCCGGGTAATATTCACTGGTCCAATGAGTCGCACACTTATTTGGCCCTTCTCACTTTACTGGTGGGCTGACTACTGTAACCTCATAGGTGAGAAGTGAGGTGAGGCTCGCCCTTTAGGGTGCCCCGCTCAAGGATGCGGGGCTAGGGGTTGGGGCCGAAGAGAGCCAGGAGGCGGGCCTGGCGCCGGTTCGGGGAGTGCCAGGCAGGGCCCCACCATCAGGTACGTCATGCCCTGGGGTCCTGGGCAGGCCCCGGGGTGTCTGGGGACCCAGGGTACTGGAACCTGGGGTGGCTGGGCTGTGGCAACTGCGGGAGGGCAGCGTCGCCGTCAGGGCTGCCTCACAAGAACCTCAGGCTGGGGGCGTCACCGGCAGGACCTGGCATCAACTGCTCTGCTCCCTGAAGCTCTGCCTCAGCTGCTGCTGCTGCTGCTGCCTGCGTAAGCGGGGTTGGAGGGAGCCAAGGCCCTGGAGAGGGCCTTGCCACGGCTCTGAGAGAGGGTCTACCCCAGTCTCGCCTCCGGCAGGGGATGGAGTGCGTCCCGCCTGGCCACAGGAAACAGGGTGGGCTGGGCAAGGGACTTGTCCATCAGGAGCTATCCCAGGAACAGAGGGTGAGGAGCGGACTGTGGCCTGCTCTGCCTCCCCTCTGCGACTGGTGGCCTGCACAGCGGTTCCTCTGTCCTGTTGGACCCCAGGGAAAACACGAGTCGAGGCTCGCTCTACCCTGTCTCCACGCAGGACTTCCCTGTCGCGAGCTATCCCAGGAACAGAGGGCGAGGAGCAGTCTGTGGCCTGCTCTGTCTCCCCCGAGCGACTAGTGGCCTGCACAGCGGTTCCTCTGTCCTGTTGGACCCCAGGGAAAACACGAGTCTGGGCTCGTTCTGCCCTGTCTCCACGAGGGGAAAGAGAATCTCCTGTAGGGAAGGAGTGGACGAAGGCCTGCTCTGCCTCGTGCCTGACGTGGCTAGGGGCCTGCATCGCTGTCCTGCAGGCATGGCTTGTGGCCTATACCGTGGAGCCGTGTGGGACAGTACCTGAGGGACGGACGATGGCCTGTCCTACCTCGTGCCCAGTATGGCTAGTGGCCCATACTGCGGTGCTACTCTGGGAGGATGCACCACAGGGAGGGGACGACTGGTGGCCTGTTTTGCCCGACCGATACGGCTGGTGGCCTGTATCATACCCTTGTGCCGGGGAAGCAACTGGGGAGCGGACTGTGGCCTGCTCTGCCCCGTACCCAGTACAGCTAATGGCCTGTACTGCGGCGTTGCATGGAGTTTGGGCAACTCCACCCCTGACCTGCCGACTGGATTTTTTTTTTTTCTTTTTAAGATTCGCCACACTGGTGTGGCACGGGCTCGGGGTGGAGAGCCCGTCAGAGGGTGGCAGTAAGTAAACAAGGGGGCGTCCTCTGCATGGCGACAGAGGACGCTGGCGTGGGGGGGGCAGAGCCCATCCCCCGGACAAATATACACCAGTGCAGTGGCTGGAGGGTAACTCCAGCCAGAAGCACCGACTGGATTTTCGGCTGGAGACTAGGTGCCTCTTACTGCAACCTCCGCGGGGCATCGGTTGGGAGCAAGAGGGGGGTCGGGGAGAGACACAGGTGAGCCGTCCTGGCTTGGAGCCGCGCAGAGCAGGTAACGGACCCCCGGTGGTCCTTTAGGGGCTTGGGGTGGCGGCGGTGTCTGCATCAGTGGTGTCGTCTGCTTCCGCACCTACTTTAACCTCACACATTTCAGTTTGTATATCTTCGGTATTTATGAAAACAGAGAAGTGAAGCTGGCAAGAATTAAGTGTAATTATTTGGAAAATAAAGACAGTAAACTTTAAAGCCAGCGTTTGTTTACAACGCCTCAGGTGATCTGGTTGCACACCGAAATGTTGCCTCTAGGAAGAACAAGTCACTGGGCAATGTCTTCCTATATTGATCTGCTGCTGTTGGAGCCTGTGGCAGTGTGGGACGGGGATGTAACAATATGACTGAGCTCAGTGGTGGTAGCGCGTTTTCCTCACTGAGCTCTATGGTATGAGAGAGGCTTTCTCATGGATATCGCCGAGTAGTTTGTGTGCCTGCTGCCAGGGTCCCAGACACTGAGCTCTATAGTATGGAAAGGCTATCTCCGCAGCGAGTGTGTGACTTTGGCCGCCACATTGAAACACCCGTACTCATTGCCTCCATCAAAGTACATAAGAGTAGTGAGCCATGGCACTATATCTTAGCTGCGCAGTGGACCATGGCACTATGTCTTCCGAATTCATCGGCTGATTGCAAAAGGCGCGGGCGTCGGGTGTAGTGCATAAACATCATCAGTGCTGCCCTAGGCCCCTCGCAGCGGGCACACAAACTACGCAGCGCTACCCATGAGAAAGCCTCTCCATACTATAGAACTCAGTGGTCCCAGGGCGGCGCTGATGATGTTGATACACTACACCCGACGCCCATGCTTTTTGAAATCTGCCGATGAATTCGGAAAATATAGTGTCATGGTCCACTGCGCAGCTAAAATACAGTGCCATGGCCCACTGTTCAGCTTATGTGAGCAACAGTGAAACAGAAACAGCAAGCTAAGAACAGTACTGTTCCAACTGCATTACCATGGAAGAGGCGACAAGTGCGGGTGTTTCAATGTGGCAGCCAAAGTCACCCGCTCGATTCAGAGCAGAGATAGGCCCTCCATACTATGGAGCTCAGTGGTTGTCCTAAGGGGGGTAAATCATGATCAGATATTGGAACAGGAACTGTCTCTGAGCTCGGATGGCTGAAGTAGAATAATTTAATACATCATCATTAAACTACCGCCAACAAAGAAAATGACGCAAACAAAATAAGTGCTTGGCTAAAACTACAGTATAAATCGAACATTTCAAGAGGCAAGATTTAACTCAGCTTTGTAGCAATTTTATTAAAAACGACGAAAAGAAGTATATAAGTGCCAGGTTTTCACAATTCGGGCTTCGTTTTCGGGGAAATGAAACGAGAACAATGTATTCTCTCCTGTTTTTTATTTTTTAGGAAGCTTTTTCAATACTTCAACAGTGTATAATGGTACTTTGCCACACAGGTTCTCACATCAACAGAGAAAAATCACGGGAACTGAACACGTGCTCGGGACGAAGCTGTTAACAGTGAAAGACTCTGGTGCCAGACGATTTCCAGAAGTACCCCACTGGAATGGGGCCGAGTTCTTTTCATAAGCAGTAGCATCATGAGAAGTAAAGTACCTCAGTAAGTAAGGATTATTCAGCAGATCAGACAATCTGAGTCAAGAAAATTCTTATAGAGCATAGATTTCAGTGTTCAGAGGAGAATAGGAAGGATATTAATTTTCAGGTATCACATGGAAGGATACAAAAAGAGCTTTTTGAATAAGAGAATATTGTAGACAGAAAATTTAACCACAAAAGGCAGAAGTGGACATGGACAAGTCATTAGCTGAACAACTAATAGACAGACACTTATGGTAAACGTGGCATTTCAGACATGAAGTGAGGGAAAAATAGACATATCTGTAAATTGGTGGGCAGAAATGAAATAGAGGGGAGAAAGATGGGAGAGACTTTTGTCCTGTAATGGGGTTACTGACGACTGATGGTGGTAAAAACTACTGGAAGTTGCAGAATATATGAAACAGAAGAATGGAGTGAGATGAAATGAAGGAATGCATTTATGACAGGCTAAAGAAGTGTGTGGGTGTCTATTAGAGCGGAGAGTAGTAAAATGAGAATTTAGTTCAAAATAGAATATATGCAGATGGTTCTGCATGTAAACTAGTAAGGATTTCAGAGGCTTGGATGATGTGTGAAGAACTGTGTGGTCCATTTCACTAGACATGGTGTTTTCCTCCTTTGTTTCTGAATCCTGCTTCACCCTCTCATCTAGGCAGAAACCAGGGTTGTGATGATAATGATGGTGATGAGGTGGGATGAAAGAAAGGTTGCATTTGAGCTGAGATAATGTGGAGTAGAGACTTGAAATTAGGCTACATAGATGCAGAATAAGACACCTTTTTCAGAAAAAGCCCCTCCCCCTCCAGGTGTATACTATCGCAGAGTAGGTTATAAAGCAAGATGGATAAAAAAGAAACACATCTCTGAACTACATAGTTCTACAGAAAATTTCCTTCTCATCATTCAGTGTTCCCTTATATTACCACCATACAAGACCCCAACACAAGTCTGGTGTCACGTGTAGGTAAACGTGTCTGATGACGCTTGTCAAGAGAAACCTTTGGAAGGCAGGTGTTGGAGCAGTGGAGGCATTAGGCCTTATGAGTGTTGGAGGGAAGACCAGCCACACCTTCCTCACTCCACATTCAGCCCACCCTCCTCACCCTGCCCTTTCTCACTTCACGAATCACCCCACCCTCACCACCGCCACCCCATCCTCCAGCTAAATGGAACACTCAGGGTCAATGACCTCAGTGTCGTGGAAGCGTAATCAATACGTGGAGTAGCGTGACAAACCATTGACTAATGTGTCATTACCTGCACTGGTGGGTGGAGAGCTTTTTCACATCACCTCAAAACCTCAGTGAGATAGTCCTGTAAAACGGGATGGCACTAACTTGTGCAGGATGGAGGCACCTCCCCTCCCCCCCTTCCCTACCTTTGATAGGTTTGAGGGAAGCCACGAGAACTCATGGCTACTGGATGGAGTATAGGACGGGTAGTACGTTCTGTAACACCTTTTCCTTAACTCTTTGAATCTTGTGACGCATTTTTTAGTTTAGTGTTGCAACTTCCAGGCTATTCCATTCAAGTTTGGAAGGCCTAACTTCGGGTGTGGGGTTACTTATGTCTATAGTTAACAACTCCTCTTCAAGACAGCAAAAATGAACTAAACCAGACACCAGACTCAAATGGTTTGTAGTAAATTTTTGTAGATGGTATGTTGATATTTCATGTTAGTTAATTATGCTGTTCGTCGATGTCAGGGCCTCTTGTTTGTTATTTATACATTCTGTGTAGATATCAGCAAGGCGTAAATACCTTACAAAAGAATATTAACGTAATGAAAAATAATTTGGTGATGAAGAGTGTCAGAAAGACTCCTAAGATCCCGAAAATACGACCCTTGGTGTTATGACGGTCATTACAGGGAGACATCCTTCCCCCTGGCCCTACGCCTGTTCCATCACACACACACACACACACACACACACACACACACACACACACACACACACACACACCATTAACTTCATCATCATAACTATTGTCTTATTTTCCACGCACGTAATGTGAGGAAAAATAGACAAACGGCTCAGTAATTTGTCAGGACCTCAGTCAACACAAAACCGGAATTCCAGATAGTCTTACCCCTTTTCTGTCACAGTAGCTTCGCGGCAATTTGGTGCACTAGTTCCCGCTCTGTGTGTGTGTGTGTGTGTGTGTGTGTGTGTGTGTGTGTGTGTGTGTGTGTGTGTGTGTGTGTGTGGGGCTTCATTATACTAATCAATACTCTGGTCCAACACAATAAGGTCTCTTTGGCAGCTCTGGCTTGTGGCTGTGGTGGGTGGCAGTGTGATGTGGTTGTGGTGGGTGATGATGTGGTGTGGTTGCGGTGGGTAGGGGTGTGGTGTGGTTGTGGTGGGTGATGATGTGGTGTGGTTGCGGTGGATGGTGTGGTTGTGGTGGGTGGTGGTGTGGTGTAGTTGTGGTGGGTGGTGGTGTGGTGTGCGTGTGGTTGGTGGTGGTGTGGTGTGCGTGTGGTGGTGTGGTGCATTTGTGGTTGCTGGAGGTATGGTGTGCATGTGGTGGGTGGCGATGTTGTGCAGTCAGGGCTGGGGTCAATTATGAACTGAATTGGAACTGAATTGGAAATGGTAAAAAAAAAAAAAAAACTGTGAATTGGATTTGAACTGGAATTGAGAAAAATACAAAAATAAAATTAACTGAATTGAATTGGAACTGATATCAATGAACTGATATGAACTGATAACTGGTAAAATAATAGTTTATACTGTAATATGCGAATTCATTATTGTACAATTATTCACTTACAGTATGCTCAAATAAACAGTAAAATATACAGTTTGCTGTCACAAAAAAAGTTAAAAATATATCAAGTGATGTAACCTATTAAATTTATATTAATTTTCATTTAATTGAGAAACTATTTCCTGTACAATTTATGTGTTTTCAATAAATGTATTTAAGATTTTAGTTGGTAAAGAATGTAATTGTTGTGCGTGGTTGAGCATTTTTGATAAGTAAAGATATTAATTTGAAACCTCATTTTTATTTCTTTCCGTTAGATTAATGGTAGGCTACTAGGTAGATTAAAATTGATTTTGAACTGAAGACATTTTAACTGAATGAAATATCGACCATAATGAATTGAAGTGAAATGGAATTGAAGATTTTTTATGAATGAATTGAAAAGAATTGGAACAGATTAATTCAAATTTTATTTTGAATTGGAATTGAATTGAACTGAATTGACAAAAATGAATTGATCCGGCCCTGGGTGCAATTGTGGTGGATAGATTGAGGTGTGGTGTGTTTGTAGTGGGTGGAGGTGTGGTGCGGTTGGTTGTAGTATTGATGGTGTGGTGGTACGATAGTGCAGTGTAAATAAGATGATATCGTACTGGGTGGTGTGGTAATGATGATGAAGATGATGATGGTGGAGTGGTGTGATGGTATGGTAAAGTGATGTGGCGTGCAGCATGATGTGGCAGGGTGCGGTATTGTGGTAGACGGTCATGTGGTCTAATATGGTGATGAGGTATTGATGGTGTGTAGTTTGTAATTGTGATGGTATGTAAGTTGTGGTGTGTGTGTGTGTGTGCGTGTGAAAAAAAGCCGAAGGCTAGAAGTTGCAAAAAATTACACTTCCACGAAAAAATGAATGAACAAAAGAACATCTGCGCCCAGTGTCCTCAATATAGGACGGAACTGGCCATTTCCTAAAGTTAATAAAGGGAAGAACCCCGGGGTAGGGATCTATGAGGTTTGCGACTATGAGCCGATAGGTGGAGGGAGGAATGCTAGTATCCTTCTAGCACAATCCCTGACATGGATTAAGGTTCATTCATTTCGGGATACCTATTTTCATTGCGTTTAAGCCTGGATTTCATTGGCATGGGAAAATACAGTTTGCGGGAGACAGCTCCAGTTAACCAGTTGCATACATGAATGACTGAGAGTATCATTTAAACAATGCATTAGAGAACTGGACAGAGAAGAAGAGAGAGAGCGTTTCTCGACAGTTTGCTGCTGGGTTGTGGTGGTGTGGTCGCTTGTGGAATTGTACCCTAGTGGCAGTGATAATGGTAATGATGCAAGATAATGGTAGTATCAACAGATAGTAGCGGACACCACTTTAGATAAAGAAATGGATGGTAATGGTGGTAAGAAATGACGTAAAGTGGTTGGAAGTGGTAATAAGATTGAAGTGCTGTAGTGGTAGCTTAATAAAAAAAATAGTAGTGGTGGTGATAGTCGTAGGAAAAAGTAGTGATACTGGAAGTGGTAACAGGAAGTCAAAAATAGTAGCAGTGGTTGGGAAAATCTGGTAATATACGTTAAAGAGGTAATAATGAAGTGTGAGGTGTTGGCCCTGCATTATAAATGTTACTATACACCCGCAGTGCAGTGCTTTCAACCATGTGCTAAAACTTCAATGAAGCCCTTGACGATTACTTATGGGCCGTAAAATGTTATTAGATTTTATCAGACTGCATCCCACGTTACAGAGTGGAGTTAGCAACGAGATGTTGTATGCTAGTCGCATGCTTTAGAAATAGTCAAATATTAGGACTTGCCTTTCTCATTGCAATTTTAAGCATACTGACATTCAGGGGCGTAGCTAAGACTTCAAAAATAGGGTGGCCGAGGGGTGGCCAAGCTTAATTTTAGCAAGGCCATGAATTTTAGTTACCCCAAGAAGAATCCGGGAATTTTCCCTCTCAAATCTGGGGTGGCTATCGGGGTGTCCAGGCATATTTCAAACACCCCTCTGGCTACGCCACTGGTGCCATTTTGTTCATGGCGTGGCAAATTTAAAGGAAAGGAGATAATACGAGGGTTTTATCATCACGGTCACTCCATAACTGATTCACCGCCGTCTCGCCAATATAAAAGGGTGAGCCGTAACCACGGAGGTTATTTAACTTCATCGGCCGTAACCAACCATACTAGATGGGTTTGCAGGATAAGTGCACACCATATACACAGATTTTCTTGACTGCAACTTTTGCTTTGTTTAGGAATGCATGTTTATACTTATGCAACTACTTAACTAAATTGGCGAGACTTTCTGAACCGGAGTGCTTAGATCTAATTTTCATTGTCTCTTGCTGTTCGAGAGGTCTTTCTTAATTTATAGAGAGCGTAAATAAACCAAACAAGACGTTATCGTACTGTATGGGTTAATTAGTGCTCATCACATAAACTTGTTCTATCGATGATATTTACCTTTTCACTGAGAGCTGTTGATGGCGTTTTACGTTCATGTTATCTTGTCCTATTCCTGGAACATACAATATACACGCCCATTTAGCGAATAGGGTGTTAAATCATGATTGCGATGAGTGTACTTAATCTTTCAGCTGAATGGTATAATTTTTGTTTTCTTTCTACCGCCAGATGATTTTACACGGTTTGGAAAAGACCTCTGGCAGTAAAGGAGTCAGAAATAATATCCATTAACCCATTCAGTCTGATGACGTCTTTGCTTAATTCTTGCTGCCACAAGATTATTTTATTCAGTTCAGGATAAGCCTCTCCCAGTGAAGGAGCTATATTGTATATATTGTATATGTTTTTATGTTAGTCTTATACGATGTTTGATTATAGGCTACAGTTTTATGTAGTGTATTACAGCTCTCTCTCTCCTTTTCAAAACTACATTCCCTTATCTACCACCTCATAGCTTTATATATATATATATAAAGCTATGAGG
>JAGKTI010006070.1:24205-42138 GCA_018397915.1 Birgus latro | reverse complement strand
CTCTCACTAGGGCCGCTCCAACATCCACTGCCCGACCTTGTATCTCTTTTATAACCCCATCCATATACAGATTGAACAACCATGGAGACATGGCAGCTTTTATGGACATAATTTGCTTCACCGACAAACAAGACGATAGAAAGAGGTAATATGTAAAATTGATCGCTGTAATACGGCCCTGTTTCTGGTGTAATAAAATTGATTCCGGTATTCTCCTAAAGATGTTACGTATATTGCGTAGCCAGGAGGGGGGGGGGAGGCAAAACCATATTCTCCGTTGCTAGTGGGTCGTATTCTGTGTGGCACTGGATGTTTCGTAGCACCTCCTCCATAGTGACTTATTTTCGTTGTTACACTTTTTTTTCTTGTTGCTTATGTCTTTTTATTAATATCGACATCGTTTTAATCAATAACACACAAGATTATTATAAATGTATGAAATGTAGAATGAATCGCAAAGAAAGAGGTGTTACGGTTTCGTGTGCCACCTAGAACACCGATCCCGCTATTCCTCTGAAAGTATATTGCGTATTCAGGCGGGAGGAGGAACAAAGGCGTATTGTCCGTGAGTCAGTGTCCTCACCTGGCCGGAAATACAATTTGGAGACATACACCACTCGAATAAATCATCATTATCATCATCATCATCATCACACTGATATTTTTTCCCACCTAAACATTGGGAGAGATCCGATAGGAAAAAAATGCAAGCACGTTAGAGGGAAAACTACAGGCAGTATAGCCAGTGAAATGGACCACACATTCATTCACTCACCATTCAGACTGGTTGGATCCTGGCTTTATCTGCGCACATAATTTGATATTTTCCTTTACAGATCTAGTTCATATTACCAATCAACTACAAGCACCGAAGAGTGACACAATAGACAAAATGAGCAAGCAGAAAAATTATACCATACGAATTTAATCTCTCAGTTTTTGGGATGCTGGAGACTCCAGACCATTATCATCTGGGAAGAAATTAATTGTAAATTTTTTAAAGTGCTGTATATGTCATTCTACCATGTTTTTTGTTGATAAAAATATTTGCAATCCTTAGGTGCATACACTCACCCCCACCCACCCACCTCCTCACAACCACATGATGATGATGATGGTGATGATGATTTATTATTATTATATTATGTGGTATGTGGTGGAGACCATCATCCACTCACTTGATGTAGTGCGCCTACTTCTGCCTTCACCTTTATGATTCTTTTTCTGTGTCTGTCCTCTCTTCCTATTTCTCCCATTTTTCCTGTCACTTTTTATACTGTAACTCTTCTTTCATTTTCAGATGGCTTTACATTGAATGACAAGCCTATTGGTTTCCTGTAAGCCAGGAAACCATTTACAACGCTGGGTATATATATAACCAAATTACACGTGTTCCCTATGTGTCAGCAAGTGGTTTTGTGGAGGGTTAGTGCCCCTCGCCGTAAAACAAATAATTCAGAGACAAATGGCCTCCTTTTACGGGATTATGGCGTCTGGCTATAGGTAGATAGATAGATTATTATATTAAGCTCAGGAGGAAGGAGATGAGACAGAGGGAGGAGCCGGAGGAAATGGGGTGGACCCATCCCTTATCCCGGTGTGATGATTATCGTTTCAAAAAAATTAGCTATTGTGTTGAACGACTAGAGAGAGAGGAATTCCCGAATCTGTCCCCTTACATTCCCATATCATCATCGTACTACTACTACACTACTACTACTACTACTATACTACTCCTACTACTACTACTATACTACTACTACTACTACTATCCTACTCTACTACTGCTACTACTACTACTTCTGCTACTACAACTACTACTGCAACTACTACTACTACTACTGACTTTTGTTCATCAAGAGTGTCATTCTTTACTACCAGTTATTCCATTCATCTCTATATCTTTCCTCACATCAAACCTATCTTCTTATCTCAAACTTTCCCTTTTCATCCCCCATGTATTTCCTGAGAACCCCGTGTGGGATGATGTCGCTGTGGTCTTCTTTATCATTTTCTTGTCATCTCTTAGCAGTTTCATTTATCTTAGGGTAGATTGCTCGAACTGGGTAGATTATATATTGCTTTAATTATTTCGTTCACTACCTGGAGGCTCACAATCAGTGAAGCAAAATAGTCTGCTAGGCTGGGTGGCAAGATTTTAAAATATATACATAAAAAAAAATGAAATAAAGGGTCACCCAAGAGAAGGTGTTAAATATGTTACTCCCAATGGGTTTACAAGTGTTCTGAAGTTTCTTTTAGAGATATGTTGCACGTATTGAAAGGGTGCAGATACGAAGGCATGCAGTGAACGCACATACAGTAAAAGAAGTTTTCGTCGTTAATCTGTGTCACCAACGTGGCAATCTGCCATCCACGATCAGTGGCACCAGATGGCAGTGCTGAGTAAAAAACCTCAAGAATCTGCTGGTATGCATGCTGCCTGACTCAACCCTCTTTCCCCGCCGCCATAAGGCTGGGTTAATGGATGAAATCGACACTCCCTCCCCTCCTCCAAAGCAAAACCTGTGGCTGTGAAACCAGAACTGTTCGTATGGTGCATAAGCCCACGTATTGAGGAACTTTGACTGAAATCCTCCTATCTGTCAGCTCTGATGCATTAGCGGTGCAGTAGTCTCGAAGTATTTTTGACATCACTGGAATTTGGGTTGAGTCGAGTGCCAGCCAGTTTGATAGGGAAGGTGTGGAACAAACAAATAAATAAATGCTAATATGAGTTTAACCATTCGCTGTGAAATACCAACCTTACATTTCAATCCAGTTAAAAGTAAACGATTTATTTATAGCTCAGAGAAACGCATGGCAATGTAAAGGTTAAATTATGTCCCTATTATCGTTTTATCCTTGAATGCATAGTTTTGTGCTTTATTCCACTTAACGACAGACGATTTCATTCATCTCGGAGTAACCCGCTGCAGTTAGAAGGTTAACGTCCTAATTACGCTTGACGCCCTTCTCATTTTATTCTAACAAGACGATTTGATTTAAAGAAAGGCATGTGTTATTCATTAAGGCTTCAGCCTTCCCTGCCAGTTTCAAAAGTCTGTCCAAAGCTGAATGAAATCGTCAGGAATAGAATGAAGATGTACTGGCTGTCGCAGGGCTAATTCAACACCTGAAATGCCAGCAGCAGGGAAGAGGAAGCCGGAAGATATGAAAGGGAACTGGTTTAAATTCCCCTGTGAAGCACTTCCGCCGTGGGAGTGGCGTGTGTTTTGCCCCGCCTCAGGCCCTGTTGTCAGCGCTGGGATGGTGCAGGAAAACTTAACGCCGTAGAAGTAATGCAGGACAATTTAGCGCCGTCTGTAGTAGTGCAGGGCAACTTAGCGCCATAGTAGCAGTGAAGGACAACTTAGCGCCGTAGTAGTAGTGCAGGGCAACTTAACGCCCTAGTAGTGGTGCAGGACAACTTAATGCGCTAGTAGTGGTGCAGGACAACTTAGCGCTGTAGTAATAGTGCAGGACAACTTACAGCCGTAGTAGTAGTGCAGGACAACTTAACGCCGTAGTAGTGCAGGACAGCCTAGCGACGTAATATTTCCCCACAGATCCCGCGGACGTCATTTTCGCTATATTCTTCCCATCTCCTGACAAATATATTTAGATTAGGATACACTTTTCAAGCTGAAGGTGTTAGATACGGCCTCAGTGATGTCCCTGGAGTATTAGAGGCTTTTCTAAGTTAAATCTAAGCGTCTAGCAGCAACGAGAATAAGGTAAACAGGACATCACCCGGATTGAAAGGGTTGATAATGAGAGAGCGGGAGTTTTAGACAAGCCATCAATTTTTTACAGTGATATTCTGAAGCATGTGATGATGATATAATGTTTTAAACCTTTCTGCATCGTTTGCTGACTGCAGTTCATAATGTGGGAAGCAGGCTAATCAAACCTTCCTCTTGCACTTGCAATGTGTTATACAGATGACAATAAAATACATGTGGACACCTTACATCTTCGCTGACTGCTTTGATGATAGACTGTGAGGGTCGTATTCAAAGTGGCTCGGGAGATTTCTTAACATATCTTCCCCAGCAATTCGTTTTGCATTTTTCACCCTGCAAACGATTGATTTAGCGCTAGGGAGGCTTATTGAAGGCTATATCTGATCCGCCTGTTTGAATATCTCTTGATGTTAATAAATACGCCATCAGACAGACGGGGTTAAGGGGCTGGGAGATAAAGATTATCATATTAATCCTTTACCTGCAAAATACCTACCGTACAGTACTTTGCATGAGAGACTGAGTGGGAGAGTAGCTATGTGAGTGAGGTGGAGGGGGAGGGGAAGAGGGAGACAGTGGATGAGGTGGAGAGATGAGGCGTTGAGGTATAAGAGTGAGGAGGTGAGCCAGAGAGAGGGCAAGCTGATGGTGGAGGACTGTTTTTCAGCCAGTGATAACCTGATGGTAGCAAAAATCCAATTTCAACAGTGTCACTAAGTTATCCGTTCACTTTCCGAGTTTTCTTTGACGTGCATGAAGCGCATCTCCGTGTTTAATAATCCAAAGTTGTTAACATTTTATATCAAATGTGCCCATTCAAGCGAGGCTGCTTTGCTTCTTCAATTGTAGATGCAGTTGGGGACCACAGATGTTATTTTAATTTATCTGTAGGTCCACAGAATGAAAAATTTGGGGAACCAGTGCTCGTGTTTTTAAAGCCTTTACTGAGCTGTTTAAATTCGTCTGTCGGTAACAGTATTAGCTTTTATTTCTTTATCATATCTTACTGTTATATTTTCTAAGTAGGCACTGAATCTGACCCGAACAATTGAAGCCAGTCACATTAACACATTAAACCTTTCAGTCCAATGAGATTTTAAAGCTCGGAAACATACCGAGGAGTGGCTCTTTCTGTTTCTCAGTAAGGATTTTTGGACGCCAGGCGTTTCGCTTCCGTAGACTTAGCAATTTTAATGATGTCACACCACACCAAACAAAATTACATTCCTGCACCACACCACAACAGTCAGAATCACACTCCCACACCACACCAGCCAAAATCACACTCCCACACCACACCAGACAAAATCACACTCCCACACCACACCACACCATACAAAATCACACTCCCACACCTCACCAAACCATATCGCACAACACCAAACAAAATCACACTCCCATACCATACCAATAAGAAATCAAACTCCCACACCACACCAAATGCATTAACTCGAGGACTCTTTAAGCTACCGTATCTGTAGATTTCGTACTGATTAGTTTATGCCTTC
Source organism: Birgus latro (assembly GCA_018397915.1). Classification (NCBI taxonomy): domain Eukaryota; kingdom Metazoa; phylum Arthropoda; class Malacostraca; order Decapoda; family Coenobitidae; genus Birgus; species Birgus latro. The sequence continues at coordinate 36,884 of JAGKTI010006070.1, read as the reverse complement.
CACTTTCAGTCTAATTTATTCAGCTTAGGAGAGACATTACGAGTTGGAGGGTAAGATACAGCTTTCTTAAGTCTCATCAGTAAAATAAATCTTTCCTGTACTTAAGAACAGTCGGCTTGTGATAGCGCGAATGAGATGAAATGGAATAGTATAACATTAGGCTGAAGGAGTTTGAGATTGGGGATAGTATTATAAATTTTATGTGCAAAATACCTGCAAAATACCTACTGCATAGTACTTTTCACGAGAAACTGAGTGGGAGAGTGTAGCTATGTGAGTGAGGTGGAGGGGGGAGACCACGGATGTTACTGTCTTTGATTTAATACTGACATGGTTTGTATCAAAAACATTCAAGAGGCTGTTAAGGTGTAACCTACAGAATAAGCCACTATGGAAAAGTAGATACGAAGTCTGGAAAGCCACTTTGAATAAGCTCCAGATATGATGGTGGATTCGAGCAGTGAATTATGTCGATGAAAACTGACACCTATTATACAAGTATGTCAGAAAATCTAGAAGGAGAAACTTGTACGGTACCGGTATGCTTACTAAAGTGGAAGATGTAGCCAAGATTCCAAGTGATTTTGTTGCGGAAAGTTTCTGCATATGTATTTAATGACTGAGATTGCATTAACGACATAACCTCCTCGAAGGTAATGTGGGAAGTGCTGTCGTGTATGTAAATGTTCCGTTGTTACCGCGGCACTTTACGGCTATTACAGTGGTGGAGAGGGTCGCCTTCATGCTCTGGCGCCTATATAACAGAGTCGCTCCACTGCCTCGCTATACAGACGTCCCTCAGTTCCTTGGCCTCCAAAAATAGGATGGTGAGTTGCAGGAGAAGGGCAGCTTCTGCCTACAATTCGCCGGGTTCAGGTTCAGATGAGCCTGGGGTTGTATTTGTTACTGCTGTTACGTCCTTGTCACGCTGCATAACTCACCAGTCATTACCCTCACAGTGCAGCGCTGTGTGGATCATTTCCCTGGGCAGTTAGCTATTTACAGTCTTTGGAATTTTTATATCTTTCGTAACGTAATACAGTACCTATTACTGAAATATATAGTAGTATATAAGATATTCACGCTTTTGTAGAACATGGTAATAACCAGCGTGTTCGTCGACCGCGTGACCTGCGTCTGCCATGAAACCGTAAGAAGGAAGTTAAGCAAATGGGTGTGATGACCAAAGGAAAGGGTGAGATCGGCTGAAAATTTAGCGAGCAGTGGGACTGGGGTTGGAAAGTATATCTCGTGGATACAGGTGTTATAAGATAGGTGTTTGGGTGCAGCGAAGGTTATTTTAAAACATTCCTAAGATTAAAAGTGTCATGGCTAAAAAAAATAAATAAATAATAATAATGGGCATGAGGGTGAAAGAGATGAGTGGAATTATTCGAATTTGTGGTGGGATTTTGGAGGAGCTACGAGAGCATACCTTGTGAAATGGAGGCTGTACATCTAAGATTTTGAATGCGGTGATGATTTATTTCAAAGTTTTCACCACCACCACCACCACCACCACCAACGACAACAACAACAACAACAACAACATAAGAAGAAGAAGAAAATCGCAGTGTTCTCATTTACTTTTTCTTGCGACGCGTGTAAAAACATTAGTCGCTGATGGTGTTCAAGTGTGTACTATTTACTAAGTGACATTTACATAGAACGGAGGCCACGAAGCAAAATATACCGGCGATAATAATGCATGTGTTATGATTTCGAGATAGGAACCTGGTTGAGATGGTTTGTAAGTGAGAACAAAGGAGTTTAGGAGACAAGTGATGAAGGTGGAGTGTTGGAAGAAGGTGTAGAAATGGTGTTAGGGACAGAGGCAGTAGTAACATGAGAGTAAATTGGGGAGGCAGAAATAATGCTGGGAATAGTGGTGCTGGTAAGGTGATAGTGATAATGTATAAGTTTCTGTGTATATTCTTTGCCTAAATAATAGTGATATGTAGTGGTGCAGGTGAAGAAAGGAAAGAGTAATGGTCTTAGCGTGGATGAAGAGGAGAATGGTAGGGGCCGGAGTAGTGTATGAGAGTGAGGTGGTCGGGACGAGGAAGGGGAGACGGTAAGGAGATGGAGAGATTGAATGTGCGAGTATGTACGAGTACCGGAAGATGGTGTGTGGTGGGTGGAGGGATCGTTACCGAGTAGTAGCAGAAGCGCTTGAAGGTCCCTTTACCGAGGACCTCCTGACAGGATGTGTTGTCAAGAATCAAATAGATATCTGTTAGACGCGGGTGTAATAATGGATATGGAGGAGGGATATGAGTAATGCTGATGTAGGATTTGGAGTGTTGTTCATAACGAAGGTGATGTTGGAGGCAGAGAGGGGTGAGAGTACTGGAAATGAATGGAGTGATATTAGAAGTGTGGGTGTACAGCCAGGGAAAATAATTCGTCTAAAATTTCACATATATATCATAGTTTGCTCTGAGCTCTCTAATATTCCGAAACTGACACAACCCTGGTATGTTTTTCTGTCCGTAGACGATGCTGTTTGGTATGATGCATCAGGGAGGAAAGTGATAGATGTACTCTGAGTGTGAAGTGGTCGCAGTGGAACAGTTGGTCAAAATTTTGCTCCTGAGTGTACGTTCGTATTACTTAGTCTGATTCTCATCACAGCAGGCAGTATTGTTTACTTCCAGCATATTAATACACTAAATAATTTTTCTGCTATTTGGGTAGTAAGTTTGCGCTAATGCATCGGTTATCAGATTTTACACTGACACTGAGAGGGGAATAAATTTAACCATAATCATCTACATCATGGGATAGAGAACTCAGAAGCTTTGATTATGATACTGTAGTGAACATGCATCACAGGAAATGGGAGTTCCATTTAGAGTCTCCTCATCTGATATTCATTAGGTATTAAGCCGACCCACTGAATGAAAACCCGACACATGGACTTACTGTTACAGTTTTCCACATCAGACCTGTCAAATAGTTAATATTATCTTCATCTTGCAACAGAGAGAATGAAGGTTCATAAAGCTGTACTAAGTATGAGTACATCAAGGTAATGTTAACGTAATATAGTGCACATGTCATCAGAAGTGTCTTGTCTTTCACACGAGGAACGCAGACTAGTACACTTACTCATGACCAATCAAAGGAGCTAAGGGGCGTTGGTGTGCATGGGGCGACTATAGATTCACAACTGACTCTATACAGTGGTGTCGCAAAGCCAGCTCTTATATGATACAAGGGTGTCCTTTGTCTCATAGCAGGGCCGCGTCAGCTGGGGTGTTATCAAGGACATTATAAATGGTTGCCCGTCAAACATCCCTTCGCTCTCTCTGCTTAATGTTTTTATACTACAGCCCAGCCTCTCCCTGCCTTTTACTCAGTTTCATCTCGTATTCGTTTTCGACCAGTAGCGGAGTACCGAATTTAGCCTTTTTAAATTAATCCCTTCAGTCCTGTTACATCTTTCGCTATAGTCTTTCTACCTTCAGGCTGTTATTTTGTACAGAAAAAAAATTATGATCGAGTTAATAAAGAGTTTCTAACCCCGTCATTACAGATGGTTTCTCCAAAGGTAATGAAATAGTTTCCATGTAACGATAAAAAGGTAATTGGATTGAAGAGGTTAAGAAAAATAATTTTAACGAATGTCATTTTGGCTGACAGTGCATGATGGTGCTAGAAACGTTCAAACTAGCCTGGAGTGGGTTGTTGTTGTTGTTACCCGGTGGTCTGTAGGAGAGGGCAATGGTCTAATACGTCAAGGACTTCAGGGGTCGTATTTAATTAAGATTACTGTTCTCAGAAGTAGTTATGTATTTTTTCCGTATTTTTCACTTTACTGTTCATAATAATTTCATTCCAAAATGTTTGGTAGCTGTATAAATAAAGCTGCAAAAATGAGCAAGCAATCTTATACGCAAGTTAAATGGAAAAGAATATTCATAAATATGTCATCACTATCATATTCGTGCCCACTCTCGACCAGTCCTGATACCATCTGGATATTGAGGTACAGATAGTTGATATTTCACTCCTGATACGAAATTAAGGTTATTGATGAAGTAAAAGCAATGCAGAACCAAGAACTTTCCATCATCTCCTGTGGCCAGAATCAAAATACCCATCCATAATCTCATAAAAACACTGAAGGACAATGTTATGTGGTTACCTTTACTTCCTAAACGTTAGAATGAAGTATCATAAAATTGAATGTCAGGTCTCTTATGTAGTGAACAGTGTAATTATTGCTTCAGATATGTTTGCTTGTCCGTCAGTCTGTATGTCTTTTGGCAACATTATGGGAAAACTATTGGATAAAATTGCACCGAATTTGGAATAACGACTAGGGATCGCGAGAGTAATAGGTGATTATATTTTAGGTGGGAAAATCACAAGTCATAATAAAAAAAGGGAATGATGGAACCCTGGCGAACGTCTGAGTTTCTTAGCGTTCTCCTATCGTATGGAGCCAAAAGTGTAAATCCAGCAGTACTGAGCTGGGGGACATTACTCACTCCAGCTCTAATTGCATGAAAATTGACTGACACGCAAGAACTACAATGTGTGTATGGTATTTCAGTCAGAGTTAAGTCCAGCCCACTCTCTTTGTACTCCAGTTCAGGTTGTAAACAAAAGGATGAAAACCAGCAACGCACGCACACTCAGGCAGTCAGATATACGAGTTAAGCAACGTAAGTGGTGTTGATTGTTCCGGACATTTAATACCTCGTCCACTTACATCACTCCTCCCTGTTATAACACCTTATTCTGGCTGGCATAGGAGGCTTCGTAGCATCTCTTCTTGGGCGATTTATTTTGCATATTTACACCTTTTTACCTGCCACACATTGCTGAGGGAATTTATGTTGGTAATAGAAATGTACAAGTACTTTAAGAGAGAGTGTCTGGGTGAAAAATGCATAATAAATCACCAGGGGAAAAGATGTTACGAATCCTCCATTGTCAGCAAAAATATGATCTACAGTATAAAATAACGCACCTTCACACCGGTTCCTCTTATAGCCGTGTTTTTAACCTGATTCCAGTGACGTATTTTATAGTTTATTCTTGCTACCTTCGTATTATTTGATTCAGCATCAGCAGGAAAATTATGTTTCAAAAGGGTTAATAGAGACAGTGTCTAATCCCGTCTGTAGATAGGAATAGTACACTTTAAAGAAACGTTACGTTCTCGATTGGAAGGATTTAAAACTGAGTATAGGTGATAATGTAAACAGGCACCAGTTTTACGTTTTTTTTTGCGGAACATCAGTAACTGTTGTATGTAATCAGTCTGCACCTAATATTACAGGGTGCAGTCAGCAACGATACAGAAGGGTCAGACACGCTTCATCATCATTACATACTTGTACTTCAGAAATTATAGTAAGGCGCTTCGGGCTTGCCTACACGTTTGCGCACTTAGTTTCAGTAATACGAGTTTTATCTTCCATGGATTTCCTCCCGCTCTTAGTTTTATATCCTGAAATTCTTGTCGTTCCTTATGTGCGTGTTGTGGTTGTGGCTGATCTGGTAGGACTGGTATCTCTGGTGTGTCGGATCTCTCTTTTCTCTATAAATCCAGTGTTTACTAGAGTGGGGGATCCAATAATACTCGAGCCGCTTTTTCACTATGTCTGATCTTCGGTATGTACGAAAAACGCGAAGGCCGTACACTCCGTTCTTCACCTAGAGCCCCGACACCACACTAGAGTCACGCTTGGGACCCGGATTTAGCTGGTAGAGGCTGCCAGGGTTCTCAGTGGCGTGTGCCTGTGTTGCTCTGCTTCCCGGAAACCAGAGGGGAGGTGCACACGGAAGTTCCAGCACTATGACTGTCGCGGGATTTTAGTGAACACTCTGTTTATTCATCTTGCTACAGGATATTTGCCAGAATTTGCAGCACTGGTTTGCAGCAATTTTATGCATCTCAAAGATTCAGTGTATATGAGAGCAATACGTCATTACATTCCCAGTATAGCCTGTTTTACGGTACTAAACTTGTAATTTCCATGTGGGGAGGAGGGAGATAAGTAGGGAGGTAGTTAGGTAGTGAGGTGGGTAGGTAGGGAGGTAGACAGTGAGGTAGGTGAGAATGTCGGCAGGGAGACAGGTCGGGGAGTCGGGTGGGTAGGTAGGTAGGTATGCAGGCAGGGAAAATAGTCCGGGAAATAAGTAAGGAGGTAACCAAGGAGATAGGTAGGCAGGGAGGTACGAGTAAGGTGATAGGAAAGTAAGGAGGGATACACGGTGGGTAGAAAGACAAGAGACAGGTAAATATGGAAAATCGACCAGAAATGCACGTTAATCATTTACGAGCTAGAGGAATAATTTGCAGCTTAATAACTCCCTGTTAAAGGATCACACTTTCTAACAGAGTGGCTGCAAATCCTATGGTCCTCGCAAAACAAAGAATCCGTTATACAAGGCAAGGATTATTTTAGACTTCGTTTTTGGAACCCAGCGTGGGAACCTGCAAATGGTATATTTATATTAAAAGAAATATTCATCAGTTTGGCATCTATAACCACAGCTAAGAAGTACTGCTGCTGTATTAATAAAACCGAGTGCGCGAAGGTGTAAGGAAGACTCTGATTTCTGACGCTCATTTGTTAACTCAAAGGAGAGTAGGGTATATTTGGCGTCTGTCTTGCTGCTTAATTTTCCTTTTAATGTGGCATGCATGATAACCACATATAATTATCGAAACTATTCAATAACTCAGTAAAAAATTCGGGGCATGCATACGCCTTCTGCAAGTTTAAGTCGGTGGTAACGTAAGTGTAGTGGATTATGCAGAAATCTCATGGGTAAGCCCGGCTTCCTGTGTATGATCGAGTAAAATGGTGAACGAGTGATTATGAGAGAGAGCAAGTAAATGAGTGAGTGAGTGAGGGGCGACTATGGGAATGAGTGGGTGTGCGCGAGTTACTATGTGAGTCAGCAAGCGAGATAATGAATATATAAATAAATACACTAGTGAGCGAATACAAAGTAAGTGGAGTTAGTAGTCAAACATGTCAAGGCTTGTCCACAAGTTTGTGGGCGCAAGTGTTGTCCGAGCACGCTACTGACCCGCTTCGAAGCATGGAGACGAAACACACTATAAACGGTGGATCAGCAGCTGGAGTGGTGCTTCGGGTGTTCAGACTTGCTCTTTCATTTTCCTCGTGTGTACCCCACCACACAACAAGTAACGTGCTGATAGTGTGGATAGGTGAGTGAGTGGGTGAGTGTGTGTACGGATGGCGAGTCTGAGCAGCAGGAAACGATGGAATTCCACACCCAAGACCACACGTCATACCCTTCCCAGTACACTTAAGAAGGAAGCAGGTGACGTGAGCTGGGGGTGAAGGTGGAGGATTTATAACAAACGTATAGTGTTTCCCCTCCATAATGACCCGCTGTGTTGTCGGTCGGCATGAAACTATTTTAATCAGGTAAGTTTACGTGAACAGGCTGTATTGTCCTTGGTCTAAGGACTTTCGTTACATATCTTTCTCAGCGGTTTCTTCTACACACTGCACCTTAGTATGCTTATGTATGTTACAAATGCAAGCTGTGTCGACATTAAAGATATACATAACGGAAGATGAAATAAAGAATAATGTGGTAAATACATCGCTGAGGAAGAGGTGCTGATAAAGTCCCCCATGTCAACAAGACTAAGGCTGAAAGTGGGAAATATTGATTACACTGCCAATATGGTGCATGTGACCGCATTCTTGGTGACATAGAAAGCTTCGTAACACCTTTTATTTAGTTGTTCAGTTTGTATATTGCACCATAACATTCTCATGGGTGTTATTTAAGTCTCATTAGGATCGGCATAGTTTCCATCAGTAACAATCAAGAGAGTATCGAGGTGAAATTTGCAGCTTAAATCACACAGGAGGAGGTGTTACGAAATTTCCAGAAACCGCCTAGAATACGATCCACGGTTTTCCAAGTGAAGTGAGCTGCGGGAATTATTGTTTACTTCTGATATTAAATTTCTCTATCTATCTACTGCCAGACGCCTTAATCCTGTAAGGGGTGGCCAAAAACAAATCGCCTCCATGACGCCCTGTCTCCTGCTGAATTTAGCATTGTTTAGTGTTGGGCGAAGGATTTGTTAATTTGCTTTCGTATTTCAGTGTATATTTGGTTATCGTGGCTTAGGGTTACTGTCCATTGAGTGGACGAGGGTTATTTCGGCAGACAGTCTATTGTTTACTGTCATAATCTTAGAGAGAGAGAGAGAGAGAGAGAGAGACTATACAGTATATTTGAGACATTGCGCGCACGTGTGTATGTGTGTGTGTGTGTGTGTGTGTGTGTGTGTGTGTGTTTGTGTGTGTGTGTGTGTGTGTGTGAACGAAACTAATTAATCTGTCCTTCAGTAACCCAAGGCGAGGTATCAGGTTCGCTCATCGTGTTAGTGGCGTATCGCTTATTGGACGGGTGTTACGTCATAGCCACGCTGCACTGTGGAGTTAAAGGCCGACCTTCATAATACTGCACCCTTGAGAACACAATGTAGGTTTTATGGATGTATTCTCATTGATATAGGAGGCGTCTTTGTCTCTCTTCTTTAACGATTTAATGGAAGAAAAGCTGGCATTGGCCGGGTAAAAAAAAAAAAAAAAAGGAAAAAAAATCCTGCAGACTGCCATTGCCTGGAATCCTTGACGATCCCCGGGGTCCCGTTTTACCTATTGGACATATGTTCTTTCTTGGTACCATTTCCAGTGGGATATATGTGGGATATATACGCCATGGACCTATTCATACCATGGACCAGTTTTCCCACTACTCTCCCACCCACCCACTCACCCACCAACCCATCCACCAACCCATTCACCCACCCACGCTGCCTCATCCGAGCCCACCACACCCACCCACCCACCCATCTGACCAACCACCCAACTCGTTGTAATGATATTAGGGGGAAGATTGGTTCCCAAGCCATGCCATGTTGACTTGATTAGTGACACTATTAATTCTAATTCAAGCCATCAAGGGTGCCACTTTAATAAATTTAAACTGAGCAGGTACACTCACGGTAAAATGTTTCCCAGTTACATCCTTTTGTAGGCCAATTAGATAGTTCCCCCTTACTTTCCATAGCGGACAGACAGACAGACAGGCAGACAGACAGACACACGCATTAAAAAATATAGGTAAATTATTTCCATCTTGATACATACTTTATTTTGTATACTGTATACATGATAAACCTTTGACCCCCCCCCCAATGCACTCATGATCCCTTGTTAAGGTTTTAAGTTTTCATTGGTATTTTTTTTTTCCGGGGGGGGGGGAGGTGTCTGGGTTCTTTTACTGGGTTTAGTGTTGACAATTTTTCCTCCCTTGTGTTTTCTCTTTCCTTGTTTCCCGGATCCTACCTCAACCCATCCTCAGCTGGGAGAAAATAGCTGTCAGGATGAGAACGATGATTCTGTTTTCCCTCTGCTTTCATTCTGTTTGGGGTGTATTTTATTTATTGTTTGCTTATCGGATTTTTTATGTTCGGAATTGTCTGATTTATGAAGCACATAATTTGCTTTGATATGGTTATTGTAGACGTGTAAGAAAATCATGCATCGACATTAATGAGTTTGCGTGTGCGTGTGTGTGTGGGGGGGGGGGGGTTGTTGGTTGCATTTATATACCGGTACAGTCCTAACCAGTCTTTACAATAAACAAAATCTTCATAACAGTTAATTGTTGTCAAAAGTCGTTCTGCTTTTCCTAACTCGTCACTGTAATACTCACTCCACGTTGACTGAAGTGTTTGGTAGCTGGATGAGTGAAGGCAAATGTATATACAAGCAGCCTTATGCATAACTAAATCTTAAGGCCCAGTGATTGTATAAGACATCTCGGTCCTGTCAGAAATTTACGGCTCAGTTGCTCTTGACGCCTCCTTCACGCTCTCAACCCCCTTGAACCTGATCAACGAGGGTTCAAGAAGGCCTGCTCTCGTGCATCATAACATTTCAGGAGCCTGTTTTAGCCACCCTTGTCCCGATGAAGAGGCTGCAGCTGGCGTTATAGTATTGCTGGGTCGGGGGGTGGATATATAAGATACGCAACTAATTTTTTTTATCTTTGGCTCTGGTGAGTTTGTGGGTCGTATTGGAAGTGACTTTGATGATTCTGTAGCAGTTTTTCCATAACTATATATTTTGCACATTATATCTGTGTCATCTCGTATAGATTTGTCATTGATGCAAAATGTCCACATTAATAATAACATGAATTACGTACCAGAGACGGAAAAGGTCTGATATTCAAAAGAAATCGCTAAGGAACAGGTGCTACGAATCTTCCTGTGCCACTTAGAATAGGCCTCCTGTGAGCTGAATAAAATCGTTCGTTATAAGCTCGAATTAAATATTAAGTTCTCTTTTCTCTGCCAGAACGTTAATCGCGACAGTTTCTAACATTTCTACTGCTGCGTGTTTCTCTTCAGTATAAAAAAAAATCGTCTTACTTCAGCCGAATTAGATATATTGTAAATGACTCGCAGCCAAAGGGTTAAGACATACAAGCCTCCATAGCAGTTAATATCATCAAGAACTGCTTTATATGAACGTATATTGCTACTTTCTCAGTCACATTCATTTGATACTAAAATATTTGATGGCTTATTGAGTGACGGCAGGCATATATACAAACTATCTTATACACAACATAAGCTTAGGATAGTTTATGCAAGTACGATCTGTTTGCTTTGTTTCCATCGTTGTGTAACCCAAGATGTCCCTGTGTGGCCCTTCACATCTCACACTTCATATCTCCCCTCATCCATCACCAGTATGCATTCCATTCCAACTTTCTTTTGCTTCGTTCCCAGCTCCCTCTACAGTATATACCTCTTCAGGGTTACACATTCAAACCTCATATCTCAAGTCCTCTCCCACACCTACCGCCAGTATCTTTTCCTTTCCAGTCTTCTTTTTTCTTTTCCCTCCAGTATACCACAATAAATTCTCCACTTCATACCTCACACTTCAATTCTCCCTCGTTCATCTCCCGGTATTCGCTCTTTCGAAACATCCATTTGTATTCCTTTTCTTTCAGCCTTTACAAAGCCTATCCTTTACCAGCCATTTGAATGGTGTAGGTCTCCCTTTGCTGATGAAGAGCAAACTCTCAGAGTTTTAAATCTCACCAAGGCTCTGTTCCATTCAGTTTCCTCCTCGGTTCCCCTTTCTTAGAACTCTGCCAAGCCTCTCGTTCCTTCATTATGCTCTTATAGATCCTTCACATTATTTTCCTTCCATTAGTCCTCTAACAAATCGTCTCTATCCTACACTCAGCTATTACTCACCACTTCACCTTCCACCCGATATCCTTTCTTTGAACACGTATATCCTGTTCTTCAGAATTCCATTCAGCTTCCTCTAGAGTTTATTCCCAACTCCTAAAATCTGTTTCCAGCTCCTGAAATCTATTCCCAGCCCCAGTCTGGGTTCCTTCCATGCAGTGCTCACTCATCACGACATTTTTAGTCTCCACCTTACTCCCCTTTTCACCTTTCACCCACTTTGTCTTTCTTTTACCTTTATTTTGGGTAGCATAGGAGAGAGTGTAGCATATAGCATCTCTCTTTTAGCTATTTTTTTATTTCATACTTTTAATGCATTTGTTCGCTGTGGCAAACTGTGTCAGTACTAAGAAATATATATACAGCATAAAAGGGAATTCGAAGATGTAATGCTTATAGTAAATTGTTCAGAAATGGGTTCTACTAAGTTTTATATGCAATCCCCATTCATCCTCTGATTCCCGTCCATCCCTCCATCTCTCAAGTCATCACCCAAATCATTCTCCCAATAAAACCCTCACCTTTTCCGCCTTCCACTTTCTTACCATCCTAACTTACATCTTATTTTACCTTTCCGTCTTCACTCGTTTTTCCTTCTAATCTCAGCACAGACTTCCCTCCTTACAGACTCCATTCAGCCCCTTCCTCTTTTTTTAACCAACTCCCCCTCCCTTCATCACCCATCCATCGTCCTTTCCTTTTCCTCACCAGATCATCTCTCCATTCATTCCCCACTGAGTGACAAGCCAAACGGTTTCTTGTAGCCAGTCCAGGAAAGTAGATTGACGCCTGGTAGTCTAGTTGGTTTAATGTGCTGCTGGATGTTGCCCATAATTGTTGACATTAGAGGGGTGGCTGAAGGCTGTTCCGAGACTCTTGTAGGTGCAGAGGGTGCCTGAGTAGCTTTCCTTCCAGTCCTCGTTCCTTCTCCCTTGTCTCATTCTACACATAACCTTCTGTCCCTCCTTCCTTCCTTCCTTCCTTCAGCCATCATGCAGCTACCCATCCCTTCATCTCCCACTCGGCTCCTTTCCTTGCACTCATCATCGCGGCTCCCCAGGGTGTGATAGGGGTGTGAGTGATGTGTAGTGCCCTTCCTGCTGTCACGTCACTGCCTTACAGAAACCCATCTGCCACCTCACTGCTGCCATCGTAGTGTGTACTGCTGTGGCCATCATCTCAGTTGCTATGGAGATTTCCGAACGTCTCTTCCATAGCGATTTATTGTGCACGTTACACCATATTATCTTCTCGTGTTACTGACGCCGATGTGTTGATATTAAAACAATATAATCAATATATAAGAGAATGCTAACGTGTAACATGCAAAGTATATTGCTAAGGAGGAGGTGAGAGGAAGCTTACGGCCGCGTTTGGGGACAA
>JAGKTI010006070.1:9323-19456 GCA_018397915.1 Birgus latro | reverse complement strand
TTCTCTCTCTCTCTCTCTCTCTCTCTCTCTCTCTTTTTATATATAAAGATCTGTATGTGTAAATATGCTGCATATCTGTCTATCTGTCTATCCATCTACTTGTATATATGAAGGCTGTTATATCATTTGCCTACTGCAATTTATCTGTTATATGTCGCCCCATTCTGAGGTGTGGTTTCAACGAAGGGATCTTCAGGTTTCTATCTCGTTCTGTTTCTTCTCCCCTTCTCATAAAACGTCCAGGTAAATACCTCATTCCCTACTCATTCCACATTTTGGTTGCGTTGCAAGACGCCAAGCATATGAGTGCAATGCGTGCTTATCTTGCTCTTGTTATGGACGGACCCTCCCAGGGGCCAGGCCAAGAAACGCCAGTTTCGCTGACATGCTGAATTTCTGCGCGACTAAGTATCCTAGGTCAGCCGATTCAGTGCCAGACATCATTCACCAGCTTGCTAGTATGTTGCAGTACCAGGAGGGTACTGAGTTGTACCAGTCATCGCGCCACAGTGCGAGCCACAACTTTCGGGTGAAATTGTGCGTGTGTTGAGGGGAGGGGAGGTTGTCGCGGCCCACATCACGGTTGGAACTGTTTGGAGAGGTGGGTCTTTCTAGCGACATCCAAAAACTATTAATGGCTTAGATCCTACTCTTGTTAACGATAAAACTACTTGAAAGTATATTTTTCATTGCATTTGAAAATGGTAAACATTGCTTGAGGAACAGCGGGATAAGAATGAAATATTTGTTACAATATCATCACCATGTCTGTTGAATAAGTTTTCGGATAATGAAAATAGACTACGAATTTGATGTGCAAGTGCTGAGAGTTTGTTTACAGTCGTTTTTCCCCGAAGACCTTAATTTTGTGCTCCTTGCTTTTGGAAAGAACCCTTCATCTCACCTCCGCGATGACATTCAGAGACTGTCCTGTCCCACCTCGTCTTCAAAATTAGAGAAATCAGGGGAATCTTGAGCGGGAAAGCACACGGTTTGTTACGGTTCTCTTTGAGTGGGTAAGCACACGAGTTGTGATTCTTTGATATGGCTTACATATTCGCTACATGATTATCGTCTTCAAGAAACTTCTAGTTACAGTTATCAGTTAAGGATAATATTTCTTGACATCGCGAACACTGTTATCGGGATTTAAAAAAAACAACAACTTACAACGGCACCCTTCCGCTTAATATATTAAAAAAAAAAGTAGGATATCTAAAGTGAAAGTGAATTAGTGCCTCAAGTATGTGGTGGTTGTAACCATTACTTAACAGATTCGTTCTTTGTTGTGATTGTATCGGTTAGGCAAATTTCCGATTTTTTTTTTGTCCGACTCTAGACATAGGCTTCACAGCCTGCTGCCCAGCAGTCCTCCTACATTCCATACACCTCTACATGTCACCATTTCGGCGCTAACACCCACCGTCCATATTGAATACATGCTAGGGCTGTCTCATACAGGACTGGTGTATTGGTATTAGCGGTGGTATTTTTACGAGATGTCGGCGGGTCTTCCGGTAGATTTTTAAAGCCTGATTTAATGAAATTCAAATCCTTGTGTCCCAGCGGGGATTTGAACTTGGGTCCATTGGGACTGCAGACCACCTCTCTACCGATTGAGCCACCGCCTTGAGACTTTGGTGTTTAATATAGTTTGGAAAGTGTCGAAAGTTTGAGAATTTGGTGTTTAACCTGGAATGTGTAAAGTAAGTTGAAATATGATGGATGAGTTTCAGAATTAGGTTAGCGTCCCTCAGTTCTGCTCTGGGACTCAGTTTTGGAGATATTTAGAGTTGCTAAAAATTTCTACTTTTTTTTTTTTATGTTGGTTCATCCGGGTAAATCTGGACAGATATTAGTTAAGTTTTGATTGGATAAGTCCATCGTGAGTCTGTGGATAAAGCTCGGTGGAAATAAATTGTGCTGCAAAAGTTGTTAGGGTAAGATAGATACCCAGACAGACACACAGACAGATAATTAGGCAGGTGGTTGGATAATTTGGCACTGTATGTATGTAAGAGATAGGTAATGTTAGTTGACTTGATGGAAGTATACATGGATAGATAGACAGATTTATGAGTAGTGGTAAAAACAGATAGATGAGTGGATGAACAGACAGAGGATAGGTTGGGCAGATGATTGAATGGATAAATAGATAAATTAATTAGAGAGGTGGGTTAATGAATGGAATGTTCGAAATGCAAGGGGGGTGGGGTTGCGGGTGGGGGGATTGACCCTCTTAAATACAGTGAAAAAAAATGGAAACAGACGATACAGGAAAACCCACCGAGAATCATAAAAAGACCATCTTAAATAAAATATGTTCATTATTGTTACGAGGGATATATTTATTTTACATATATGATCATTCAGAAGGTGAATAAAAACGTAACCTTAATTATTCTCATTTTGAAAGTTACAAGACAACACTTCACTTGCAGCCTAGAAACGGTGATCATCACACAGTGAAGAGAACGCAAGCTGTTAAGTTCGTTATATTGTTCCAAGACATATGCTGATTAACCACCCTAGCTTCATTTTGTGGTGTGGTTTTATCCTATAAAAATAGGTAAAATATGCAGGCTTTATTAACGGCTTCTTTTATTGTAATCGTAAGAAAATTTAGAAATATGCCTCCTCAGAGCTCGCGATTCAGAGATGACACTGAAGATAGTTGAATTATTTAGTGTAAAAAAAAAATAAAAAGTCTACGATACTGAGAATACTGCATCCTGAGCCTTTTAATAGTGCTCTGGTATCCATTACCCACTTATGTAACTAAATATTGGCCTGCTTTTAAACAAATCGACTGGAGGTGGCTTACAGCTTAAAAAAAAAAAAAAACTTCACTCTAATGCCCCCTCCCCCCTTTGCTGGGAGGGCTGTTATTGTCGAAGGCGATGACCTCCCTTTCCTCAAACTCTGACCAGTTTCATGTACTGGATGGATGAGTAGATGACAAGACAAATAGATATATGGGTAATGGCAATTTCCGGCAGCTATATAGTGCCAGACAGGGAGGTGCCAATCGTTGCCGGATTATTCGTTCTCCCTTGTAAGTCTGAAGATACACCAAAATACACTCTGCCGTACTTTCGTATTTTTAAATTAGCCTTATCCTTCCAGGGTCCGGCATCAAACAGCTTGGCTGTTCTTTTTCTTCCTACAACATTTGCCTTTACATCATATTCTTCATGAATCTTTTCCCCTGTTCATCAGCCCTTCCATTTCACTCCTTGGCACCTCAAAGATAACATGTTTCAGTAGTTCTCACTCTTGACTGATGTCTCTCAAGCGTCGTCCATGCATCACGGCTGTATATTAATGCGAGAACTAATACGATGTCAGGCAGTGTTCTTCACTCGCAAGCTTACATTACTGTTTTTAGTCAATGCTTTCATCACCTTTGCCACCGTTTACTAAACATTTTTCCTTCAGTACATCCTCATACCATAACCGATGTTCGCAGCACTGTCAAAATACTTTAATACTCGCACACTATTCATTTCGGACCATTCTGACACCGGTGTTTGAATGAGAGAGAGAGAGAGAGAGAGAGAGAGAGAGTCAAAATAGTGCTGGAGGGAGGTCAGAATAGGACTAGTTTCACTATATTGCTCAGAAATATGATATGGTAATGTTATCGGCAATCGTATTTGACACGAAATATATTATGTTTAAATGGATATAACATTTTTTAAAAATAATTTCAGCAAAGATGAAATAATTCTGAATCATGTGAACATTATAAGAGTATTTGCAAACGAAATGTAGTATCCCTCTGCTTATTTAGTTCTTGTATAATGATTATATTTGATTATAATAAATCTCCAATCAGCGATGCTATTATGAAATGAATTAGCTGTGTGTAGAGACCATTAATTTCTTGCCTCACATACCGAAGCTTAATTGTGTATGACTGGGTTAGCTTGGATGAGCACAATTTTGGGTACAGTATTATTTGTTCATGTAGTTACCGTATTCCGATAGTTAGTGTCAATTCATATTTACATACCGACGAAACCCTATGCCTGATAGTTGCAATTTGATAGAGAAAAAAGTGTCATAACTAATAATGGCTTGAAAAATGACGACAGTAGTGTTAAACCAGGACGTCGAGGATGGCCCACGATTCTGTGGCAAAAAAGAAACAGGAATATATAATTAGCCTGAACTACTTTTTGTTTTTTGATACGAGGGCCAAAATATTTCTACCTCTGCTTCCAGTAATGGCATTCTCACTATAATCGTACCATTATTTTTTATATATATATTTTTTCTTTAATTATAGGGCGCACCTGTTAGTGAAGGTGTTAATGCAGAATGTACTGTATGTAACTCGTCATGTTTGAAGTCTTTCCTAAGCTGTATAAAATCGTCTGTAGATAGCAGGAATCAACTCTAAAATACGGCACTGGATGAAAGGCGTTATACTAGGTCATATTTAAAGTGGATGAGGTTGATTTCGTAACACATCTTCCTGAGCGATTTATCTTGCCTATCACGTCCCAGTATCCCCAAGTATGCTATTCCGTAAAACCATGTCGATATTAAAACTATAAAAACAGCTTAAAAGTGAAAGTTAAGGTGCAATATGCTAGATAAATCGCCTAAATGAAGCTGCCACGATGCCCTCAGTGTCACTTACAAGGCGACCCAGAATGTTGATGTCTCGGGTGGCTACTCCTTGAAGGGTAGGCAAGGTTAAAGAGGTCGGCCTTCAGACGGACCCACAAAGTCTCCATGTCATAGATTTCGCAGTAATTTTTGTTTAGCGATTTATTTTGCCTGTTACTCTTCACTGTTGTCTTTAGTGTTTATCTTTTTTAATGTGGACAAAGTTTGCATCGGTGACATGACAACTGGATATATTGTATAGTTGTAGTAGGCATAATAAATCGCTGAGGAAGAGGTGTCACGTAGTCAAGGAAACAACTTTCTTCCTATTACCGTGTGAAAAAAAATTACAACTGTCGAATTACAGTGAAAACCGTATCTCTAACTGTGCATGTTTCAGATAGTCAATTTTTTTTTCCCCGCTATCGTTTCTCAGACTGTGGGAAGTTACTTTGTGTGTGTGTGTGTGTGTGTGTGTGTGTGTGTGTGTGTGTGTGTGACTCAGAGGGGGCAGGTCCTCAGGGGAAAGTGTGACGCTGGGCCTGGTGTGACGGAGTGGCTGTGGTGTGGATTAATAGAGGGATGAATAGGGAGGCTGTGGAGGGTGGTGGTGAGCTTGGTGGTTGTATTGTCGGGGTTATCTTCACGGAGGGCTGGGTAGGGTTAGTCACATCCTTCTTTCCGCCAGAGAGAAAGTAATAATAATGATAGTAGTAGTAGTAGTAGTAGTAGTAATAGTAGCAGCAGTAGTAGTAGTAGTAGTAGTAGTAGTAGTAATAAATAACTAGAGGGGCACTCATTGGAGCGCATCTCTCCGACAAGGGCAACGTAATTTCCAAACCATCCCTCATAATGACTTAGGTCTTCCCTTCATTGATTAGGGTTTCGCAAAAAGTGTATTCAAGATGCAGAATCTGTAAAACGATCCGGATCGGTCCCAAAAGTTAATAGATTGTTCCCTGGGACTTGGGCTATCAACCCACCAAATGTGGTCCAAATCTCTCTCAGTTTTTGAGTAGTCCTGCTAACAGACAAACAAACAAACAGGGGTGAAATCATACTGTCCTTGTCGGAGAGAATAATAATAATGATAATAATAATAATAATAATAATAATAATAATAATAATAATAATAATAATAATAATAATAATAATATACTACTACTACTACTACTACTAAATACAGACCAGTATTTTCAGCTTTTTACTATTTTCAAATCATCTTTCTGTGCTGGGTGGTTTTATTCCTTGTTTATCTTTGCAAACATTAGGTTTACTTTTTCGGTAGCAATACAAACCTTTATCTATCTACCACATCCTCATGACAAACTGACATTTCGAAATTTTTCTTATATATCATTTTTGTCGCCAGATGGATATATTTCAGTTTTAATCTTCGTAGAAATTAGAGTCAGGGTCTTGGTGGACTTAAACATATTTCCCCCAAACATATTTCTGCCGCAAAGTATCGTTCTTGTTTGAGGGATGGTATAAATTGCTACTTAATCTCTATGGAAGTTTGGGTTAGTTTACATTGCCCTGCCTCATCCCAGCGTCAGTGGGTGGCCTTCTATTTTCTTTATCAATTGTCTGCTGTATAGAAAATGAGATGATTTCAGGGTAGGTTCAGACAGGCTTCCGTATACCAGACCCTCGGCACAGACTGGGATGATTTGCTGTTTATATCTCTGTCGCAAGTTAGTATTATTGCTTGTCTGTGGAAATTAGGGTTAGGGACGTATTCTGAATGTCACAGGAGGCTTCGTAGCACCTCTCTCATATTCTAAATGTCTCAGGAGGCTTCGTAGCACCTCTCTCTCTCTCTCTCTCTCTCTCTCTCTCTCTCTCTCTCTCTCTCTCTCTCTCTCTCTCTCTCTCTCTCTCTCTCTCGATTTACATTGTCCTTTACACTTAAACATTCTGTGGAGTGCAGTATCGTTGTTTAACCACGGTAGTATTTTTTCTTCTGCACTATCCTTTTCCTTTAATGCCCACGCCAGCTTTTTCTATCCTGATTGGCGTTTCTTCCGACATTATCCTGCCAGTTTCGGCTGGAGGGTTTGGTTGGTGGGGGAGAGCCTTGTTTGCTATCCTTGTCTTATTCTAGTAGTTTAATCACTCATGTAGGAGCTGCCTGGCATGGGTCAACTGTCCTACTTGAGTTATTCTCTCTTCTTATGTTCCTATATAGGCTACAGTATATCGTTTTACTGTCATCCTGGTTTGCATCAACAGCATGCAGTGAGATGCAAAAATGTAATGTGCAGAATAAATCAATAAGGAAAATGATTTACGAAATCACCAAAGCCACCTAGAACACGACCGCTAGTGTCAGGGTAGGCGTAGATATATTGCCTTACCAGATAATCTCAACAGACTGGTATTTCTGGATTTTGTCTATTTTTCATATTGTCTTTCTCACTGGGTGGCTATACTGTTTTATTTTCGTCCGTGGAATTAGAGATACTTGTAGGGTAAGCTTGGACATTTTCCCTTAACATATTCCCACGACAGACTGCCATATCGAGACTTCCATTGTAATGTATCCTCGCTGCTTGGTCGTATGCTAAATATGTGCTATAAGACTTAGGGCTAGTTGGTGCAGTCCTTTCAGTCCGATAGCGTATTTATTATTTTATTCTTGCTACCAACAGCCGATTTTACTCACATTTCTTGTACTGAAAGGACTAATAAAAGTTGTGTCTAAACCCTCCAGTTCGGAAAGTCTCACCAAAGCTTAATTAAATCGTCCGACTGTAGCAAGAATATGAAAAAAAAGGGGAAAAAAAGCCACTGGACTGGAGGTGCTTAGTTTATGAAGTGTCAATCCCCAACATTATTTTTTATTTATTTTTTATTTTTTTCCACGATTCACCTTTGTGGCTGTCATTGCTTCAGTCCGATGATGTATTTTTTAGTTCATTCTTGCTACTTCCAGATTATTTTCGACTGGGAGACTATAAAACACACACACACACACACACACACACACACACACGAAGGTAGATAAGAGGTTTCATTTACCCTTCTGCTACAAGTGTGTTGAATAAAATGATTGGTGGTAGCATGAATAAATTGAAATGCGTCATCGGGCTGAATCGGTTGAAGGGCGCGACCAGATCTACGGCCTTGTATGTGGAATGTTCTTATTTTAATCTTGCTATCTTCAGACGATTTTATTCAGCTCAGAACAGAACTCGTGCTGTTGTTCGATGATTTAGTTCAACGTGGAAGAGAGCCCTTCTTATCACCCTGCCAGACGATTTTGAATTAGTGAAGGCAAGAAGCTTATAAAGTCGATTTCTAGCTGGTTTTGGAGCTTTCATGTCGCCTCTATCTGCATATTGCATCTTTTTATCATCTTACATGTCACTGAAGCAAACCATGTCGATAATAAAATTGCTTACAGTAACATAAAAAGGAAAGTCATCGTGCAACATGCATAATATGTACCTAAGGAAAGGATACAACGAAGCTTCCTCTGCTAGCTAACATAAGCGATCATATACGATGCTTGGGTGAGCGCGGGCTGTCTGTGTAAAACCAAACTGAATTTCAACCTTGAGACGGGTAAGGAATGTGTGTCAGATTTAGGGCAACTACAGCGCGTGTTTTCACTCGCCTAACTACTTTCAGCTCAAGTGATAGCCAGGTGTAGTCATATTGGTGGGTTGCTTTGAAAAACAGCCAAGAAGACTCATCTCTACCTAATAACTAAGCTTCATCAAATTTCATGCAACCACGATATAGTATTTAGGTTGTGAGAGTGTGCCATTTTTTTTTCAGTAAGAAAAAAAAAAGGCTATAGTGTTGTATTTTTTTACTTAGCCATAGTTCAGCTGAGGCCAGTTACGATAAGATGGATGGTAGACTAAGCTGGGTGAGGTTATTTGGTAAAGTGTACGTTGTTACCTTAATCTGTGTTGTTTGAGTGGGCCAGGTTTCAAGGGGTTGCTTCGGTAGATAACGGTACTTAAATGTGATAAATTATTGTATCTCGTTATGACATCATATTGTTTGGTACTATAGACTGTGATCTGTTGTATACTGAAGACTAATAATGGTGTGTGAGTACGCTCGAGTTTAGTGCTTGGCCAGGAGGAAGTTCAGCGCCGTGATTATGGCAGATGTTAATTGATGAACTACCAAAACACTGCGATTGTCCACACATTTTCTCCTTTCTATCAGTGCACCTAAGTACTAAAACTCTACCACAAGTTCCACTCATTCTCCGTAGGCCTACATTAACACATTTTTCTATGAGTAAGTCTCTCTCAGCGACCATAAATTTATTCTTACCCACATTTCCTTTCAGGTCTTAGCATTCACAGACATTTAGAACAACTCTGAAGCAGTCTGCAGAGATTCTGTTCTTTATTAACGAGGATAATATCATCATTCTCATACATCAATTCGGAATTATTCGACATGTCACCAGTTACCACCGGCATCCGTTTCATCTCTCTAATTCTAACTTCACTCAGGAAATCCCTCCGTATATACAGCCATGGGGACATCAGAGACCTTAGTCTCATTCACATACTGGTAATGAACAATCCGCTGAAACATCCATTTACTCTTACACATGCTTCGCTACCACCGTACAGATCTTTTGACAGAATACAACAATTTCCCTGCCGCACCATACACTAGTCATACCTCTTATAATAATTCCTACCTGTTCAGTGTGTCCATTTATAATATTTTAATTTTAGACCAGAATAGTAGCCTGGGATTGGTAACAAATTTCAGCGATGGATTAACTGGGTACTGTACCAGGATTGGGAGATGTGAGAGTGAATGTTCGATATAACTTTCATGACTAACATTTTGCAGTTGCCATGCTTTACAAATAGTAGCCTGCGATTAGGCATTCCACGATAGGGAATGATATTCTTTGGCTTAAGACGATAAGTGTATACAGTACCAAGGTGAGGGAGTGAGTAATGGAACCGCATTTTAATCAGTTTAGGAGGCTTTCTAGCAACTCAACCTAAACGAATTACCTATATTATGTTGAATACACCTTGCTGTTCCCGTGTATATTTATTTTTGCAGGATATACTTTACACACATAATACACAAAAGAATATTAATGTGCCATGTAGAGATAAACTGGTGAAGAGGAGTTACAGGAAAACACAAGCAGACGAGAAAACACCCCACAGTGCAGCCGTGCCCTTCGTGTGATTCCATAGACACTGCACCGCCTCCCTTTATATATAGGTCTGCTTAACGCCTTTTCACATGGGGGTCTAGGCGAGAGGGGAAGATGGGTGATATGAAGGGAAGGGAGAGGGCGGGAGGGCAAGAAAGGGTAGCGAGTGAGTTTGCGGGTTGGACTCTCAAATTTATCCTCAGTCCGTAGCAATAATAGCCAAACGCACATCATAGCACTGTCAGCTACCACTATTCTCTGTTTCATCGTCTGGGCCATGTTTCTGTCCTGACTTATTCCTAAACCCCCCTTTGACTTTACCCTTTACTGAGAGAGAGAGAGAGAGAGAGAGAGAGAG
>JAGKTI010006069.1:25302-35328 GCA_018397915.1 Birgus latro | reverse complement strand
ATAATAATAATAATAATAATAATAATAATAATAATAATAATAATAATAATAATAATAATGTAATGGTAGTAGTCGTAGTAACAATAATAATAATTAATATAATAAATATAATAATAATAATGATAAAATTAATAACAGTAACAACACTGCAAGTAATAATAATAATATGGTCTTTCGTTTCTTCAAACCACCAGTTCCTCTGATGAAATTTAATATCGCTGGAAAACACATTTGCACTCTCTTTACCTGTGTGTTGCGGGGACGGCTCAGTCTGCTGATGTGTGATGTGGAAGGATTTTGCCTATTGTGTGAAACTGCTAATCAGCCATGCATTCTCTCTCTCTCTCTCTCTCTCTCTCTCTCTGTCTGGTGTGTGTGTGTGTGTGTGTGTGTGTGTGTGTGTGTGTGTGTGAAATGGTGACCGTGGTGATACTTGACATCTGCGTGGCGAGCGTGGCCTATATAAAGATGATGGGAGGCCTGTATGTCCACACTGCCTCTTCAGATTCCACGCACGGAACACACAGCTCGCCTCCTTCTTCGCTTCAAAGCAACTCGGGTAAGCAGCTCTCTGAAAGTGAGCAGAGCCCTTTGAATCTGGCAGACGTCGTATTCATGCTGGTTCTGGACGACTTTCTCATTTGGGATAAGCCTCTCGGGTAATATTTCACGTCCAGCCAAGTATACGATTTTCAGTTTTCCAATTGTCCAGTATTCATATTTCGTCAAATTAAGAGGGGTTTCTTCTACAGTATGTCTTCCATAAAGGGATATGTCAAAAGTTATTACCAGTAAGAACATAAGGTAAAAGTAACGCCGAGGTGGTGACCCCCTCCCAATCATCATCAGTCTGAATCAGTACACTCCAGGTCAAGGGCCTCTCCCATCTTTTTTCCACTGACCTTTCGGATGTTCCATCCAATTCCAGCGATTCTGCGAATCATCTCACCTTCTCGTCCTCTGTCTGCCTCTTCCTCTCATTCCATTTCTAAGCTGCTCCCATCCATTTATGCCTTTTTCACTGCAGCGTTTTCCTCTCTACTTTCGTCTTCTAATTCATAAGTTACACACTACTTATATAACCATCTTTATTTTTTGGTATAGTGATAATTGCTTATCCTTCATGTACAGTAGTTACTGAGTTTTCCAAAGGCCTTCCATCCCATTCTTATTCTTCACTAGATTTCATCGACATGGTCTGGGTCTGCCTGACTTTCCTGCCCTATGTAATTGTATTTCATGTCACGGTTTAGTTCTTCATCTCCTGTTTTGCTGGAAGAAACGTATTTTAAGCATAATCTTCGTCTTCTTCATGATTTTCAAGCCTACCTTCAGACTCTACCTGTTCAGGACACCTTTCATTTCTTGTAGTTCCTCACCTGACTCACTGACGAGGACAATGTCAACTCCAAATCGAAGACTGTTCAATAGCTCACCATTGCTGTTAATTCCTTTGTCATCTTAGTCTGTATTTCAGAAGACACCCAATCACGCAGGCATCATTTGGGTGAAACTGTTCCTTCTCTGACAACTCTCTTTTTTTGGTATTTCTGGCCGTCCTAATGTTGTTTTATGATGGCCGTGCTGTCTCTACAAATATTTTCTAGTACTCCTCTACACTTTGTCCTCGAATGGCCGCCATTGCTGCAGCTGTTTCAGCTGAATCAAATGCTTCTCATTATCAACAAATGCCATGTATAAAAGTTTCTTACATTCTGAGGTTTTATCGATCACCTGAAACTTGGCTAAGCTCTAGGCTAGTTGGTATCCAAGACTAGATTCATTCCACTTTTTAAAACTTCAGTGAAAATTTGTACACAACAGGTAGAAGATTAGCTGGGCGGTAATTCGTTTGATTTTTTATGTCACCTTTTTTTTGTGAAGCAGAATATAAGATGCATTTTTCCATGATGTGGGCACAGATTTGACCGATGTTATTTCACAAATAGTTTTGCTAGTTCATTTAATGCAAAATCACCTGCATCCTTAAAAAGCTCGTTCGTACCATTAGCACTTCCTGCTTTACCTCTCTTTATTCATCTCAAAGCGTTCTATATTTCCTCTGATTTAATGCTGAGGATGACCGTATCCGCTGTTTCTCTATCCTGCCCTGACTCTTCTGCTATACAGTACTGCTGCTGAAAAGTTTTGTATGAATTCCTCTGCTATTGTGACTTACATTTTTGTTGTTTGTTGCTCACTCACTAGGGTCAGCAAAAACGTCTGGTTTCTTCTTACACCAACGCATTGCTTGGTTGCATCCAAGGTTTCTCCGTTCCTTAAATTGTTGTTATTAAACTTTTGAGCATCTTCATTCTTCTTTTCATTGAAAGCTTTCTTTAGTTCAGCTGCTTCAGTGTATCTCTTGTCCTTACATGCATGGTCCTTCTCTTCCTTACAAGTTCCTTTATACTCTAGGAGTTTGTTACTGTTGTCTCGTGGTTTCCTCCCTCTTATATATTTTTTTTAGCTGCTTCGTTTATTATTCTCGTGATATTTTCATTCATTTATTCTGTGTCGGTATTACGTATTAAAAAGTAATGGTAGTATTTACTGCTGATTAAAAAGTTAAAGTCATGTGCCTTCTCCCTCACTGCTACGAGATTTGACTGTTTCCTTTAAATTAGCTTCTCCCTTTCTCTTCTGAAATCAAGTACTACATGACTTCTCATCATTCTGTTGTCGTTACCTATATTTATTGCTTTGTTCAGTTCAGTTACGTCCTTCACTGTACCTGTATGTGATTTGTCAGTGAAGGTAAAATTTATTTAGTTTCATCATTTGGTCCATTTCCTATTTTCTTTAGAAAGAATGTGTTCATCATCCAGACTGTTCCTCTCAGCAAATTCCACCAGCATGTCTCCTCTTGCATTCCAGATACCCATTCCAAAATGCCTTACTTTAACCTCACCCAGTCTCTTATTACCGACCTTTGCATTAAAGTCTCCATTTAGGCTACAGATATATACTGGGTTTTGTGCATATTCACTACATACATGTACATGATATTTCTCTGCTCCCTCATCATCGCAAACCGATGTTGATGCATCAGCTTACATTAACTTCATCTTGTATCTCTGCTTCAGTTTAATTATTAGGCCTGCTACTCTCTCATTTATACCAAAGAATTCTTCAGTGTTGTCACTTCTGTATTTGTTGGCCAGAAATCTTACACCAGGTTCCTTCTTTTCTTGTTGGCCTCTGTAGCGCGCACTATGTGACCATCAGACATTTGAATGATTGCCTCACCTGGTCCTCTGACCTCGATATCCCAATTTGCATCTCTCAGTTCTTCAAGAAGAACAGCTAAATTACCTTCACTAGCAGGAGTTTAGACATTGTAAGTCCAAAGAATCAGTTTCCAAAAAAAGGTAGCTTTCCATCCCAGAGATTCTTAGCACCCCTTGCCTTGGAGCTGGCCTGACCCCTGCCACAGTCGGCCACTCGGGGCCATGACTTGGTAGAGCTAGTAATAGTTGTTTAGGGAAGTGGTTTGGGCCAGTACCTCGCAATGCTGGCTTAGCCAGTTACTGTGAGGGGAACACTTTTCGTCTGATCCCTAACAGTGAACTTGCCTAGTATGGTTGCACCTGACAAGTATAGCTTCGCTGATTACTGGAATGCACAAGCTTCTTTGCCACATGAAGGCAGTTTTCTTTTGACCATGTCGGATGACATATTTTGTATAAACAAAGGCATCTAGGACACGGATTATAATCATTAACTTAACGTCATCTAACCAAACTAGACTCCAGGAAATCTAAACCTAACCACGGTAAAATTGCTTACCAATTTACTGTGAAGACCTTGCAGAAAGACAGTGTGCTATTTCACAGCACTACAGGGGACGGCTGAGGTGAGACAAGTTTTCCCTTTTATTCTTAGCAGTAATTATAGCTTATTCAATACACTTTCTGGTTAAATCACCATAGAAGAAATCTCTTGCCTAATTTAATAAAGTATGTCTTATTAACAATTATAAAACCAAAAATTCCGTATGTGTCAGAAAGTAAAATAATTCTGCTTCTCGTATTCAAGGAGCTGATTACTGCTGTGGCGCTGGTGGTGGACACTTTCACGTGGTGGCACCATTGTAGTCAGGTGGTGGAGATGTCTGGGTATACCATGTCCCTCAGTTCTCCCTATCCCATGACAGTAGGACAGTGGACTGCATGAGAAGGGCAGTTTCGCTCTGCAGTTCACTGGGTGCACATTCAGAGGGGCCTGAGGTTGCAACTACATTTGTCACCACTGTATCTGACCCCTCCAGATCAAAAACTGTCCTATGCTGAATAAAATGGTCAGGTAATAGAAGCAACTAGACATTATAATTAGTTTACCTTCACCTGACAGAAATGGTCATTTCCACAGCATAAATAATATGTCATGGTTAGGTGAAATTCAATTAGCCTTAGTTAAGAGATAAGAATGAGTCTCCTTGGTCACTAGCTAAATCAACCCTCCAGTATGACTACACTAGCCCTTCAGCCAAACTGAGAGGAATTAAAGATTTTTGTCAGATCAGAGAAAAATTAATTCATTATAGATGTCCACAATAAAGTTGGAACGTAGAATGTGTCCGAGTTGAGCAGCTTTTGTTGAAAATGATGCTAAGCACAGATGTTATTCACTCCCTCCACCTTCCACTGCAGTTTCACCTGTTGCTGTAGTTGAAGTGAATTTCGCTTTGCTGTTTGCTTTCCACAAAAGTCAAATAAGCACGTCGTGACTTGTGACTCCCACCAAGGCTCTAACTTATGCCTTGTGTACCATTTCGGCGGCAGTGGCACCAGGACATCATTCAGCAGAGTTAGCCACACCTAGCCTCTCACAATCGTTATTTCTAAACAAGTTATCATTATCTATATGGCCATTCCTATATTTTTAAGAGTGACCAGTCAAATGAACTACGAAATATCCCAGGTTCAATAAGTTCACAGCTATAACAATTTTAAAAACACATTAGGCATGTTTGAATATAAAATCTTGATGAATTTTGAGTCTATTGCACATGGTGATATTAATTTGGCCATGTGGAGAGAATGGGGAGCGAGAGACTAACGAGGAGAGTGTATGGGAGTGAGGTGGAGGGAGGGAGAGGGAGGCCTAGGGTGAGATAGAGGGATGGAGTTGACAGGTATATGAGAGAGGGGGGTGTGAGCTAGGAGCAAGGCAGTGAAGTGGCACTGGGCAGGGCGACATGGAGGCGATTTGTTCGTGGCCACCCCTTACGGGATTTAGGCGTCAGGCAATAGATAGATAGATAGATATTAATTTTCACAGGATTACAGTAAGATATAATTCATATATATAAGTTCAGTATTCCCAGAAATACCATTAGAGGCAGCCCTGACTCCCCCCCCCCCTCCCCAAACAGGCTGCCACTGCGTAAATCGAGGGTCGGCAACCTTTGATGGACAGGCGGCCGGAACTGCTCTGTTGCTAGACTGGCGGGAGAGATGTTATGAACTTGTTAAAGACTACACCCCCCTCCTCCAATAGTAATAATAATAATAATAATAAAAATAATAATAATAATAATAATACTATGAACATATAATAATTCACGTTAATAACATTTCTCCAAGGCATATTTTGTAAAATTATACTGAAAATACTTATAAAATTAATGCATTAGGAAAAAAAAAAGCAAGGAGCCTACCCAAGCTTTCTGACGGACAAAACTCACCTGTCCTCACTAGGTAGGCTGATGGGGGGCCGCCAATACTGACTTGCTGGGAAGGGGGGGAGGGGACAGCATTTTCAAATTATAGTTTTTTTTTTTTAGCATAATTTTCGCACCAACTTAAATAAAGGGGCTTGTTTTAAATAATCATTAGCTATTAAACATATCGCATGCATGTTATCGTTTATCGCACAGGCCAAATTATCGCAACTGGGCAATAATATTTGCACATCTGGCAGTGCTGGAGCCTCCTAAGCTGAGCTCCAGTCTGTTCCAATATTGCAATAAATAAACTCGAACTAGTGTTTGTTAAATGATTAACAGCCGGTAAGGCTTGCTAGTTTTTCACTTACTTTGTGAAAAACGGGAATATTTTAGTGAATATGTGGAGCATACTGGCGGGCCGGTCACATTAGGTTTACTGGTCGGGTCAGGCCCGCGGGCCGTAGGTTACCGACCCATGGCGTAAATGTTTCTGTTCGCTTCGCTTGCTCGCTCGTATAATAATAATAATAATAATAATAATAATAATAATAATAATAATAATCAAAATAATAATAATGATAATGAAAATCATATTAATACTAATACTATTTATATTCTGCCAGGCACAGGCGGCTTCGTGGCGACTTTCCCGATAAACAGACAGGCGGATGAACAGATCAGATAATCAGACAAAGATTAATGTAGTTGAATAGATTAGACAGTTACACGGAAAGAATAATATCCATAAATAGATGAAACAGACAGACAATAACAGATACAGATAAATATATCAGATAGATACACAGAATGATAAAGACAAACGGATTAGGCAGACAGACAGAATGATAAGTATAGACAAGTGGATTAAACAGACCGAGAATGATCAGTATAAGTGAATAAATAAGACAGATAGACAGACAGAATTATCAATATAGGCAAAAGACACAGACAGACACATAAACATACAGTAGATAAAGCGGACATTTAAACAGACAGATAACTTTAAGACAGACAGGAACACAGAAGATATATAAAACAGTGTTATAAATTAAAGTCTTTCAACTCTCACCTCACAGGAAACTTCCAATAAGGTACGGAGAGAGAGAGAGAGAGTGAAGCCAGTTTCCTCTCAACCCCCAGCTCAGACGGAACCTCCAGTAGGGTCGTGAGAGCAGACCAACCTCAATAGACGGCCAACATGAAGCTAATTCTCCTTCTGGCACTCTGTCTGGCGCTGGCTCATGCTGTGGTGGGTCATCTATCTGTCTGTCTGTATGTTTATCTGTATCTATATATATACGTCTCATTATCTTATGTTTTTCTGTCTATATCATTCTATCTGTCTGTCTGTTCTGTGTGGCTGTGTATTGGTCTGTCTGTTTTCCTATATGTCTGTCTGCCTGTCAGTATATCAATACATATTAAATCATTTGCTTATCTATTATTTCTAGCGTTTATTTATATTTGTTTATAAACGTGAAGCCTTGAGTAAACTGAGGTACAACACAAATTTTAAATGCCTATAAGACTTCATTATTTGTAAATCAGTCAGTCAGTCACTCAGACAATCAATCAATCAATCAGCCAGTCAATCAGTCAGCCAGTCTGCCAGTCATTCAAATACAATCCATATTTTTTTTATTTTTAGTGGACTGACAAACGACACAAAGATATAATTACCTCTGCATATATGAATGTCCTTCCTGTTCTTACCTGTGAATCATAACTAGGTCTGTTGTTAATATATACCCTGGAATGGGAGGCTTCATAGTTCCTCTTCCTCAGCAGTTTACTTTACCCACCATAGTGTATGTTATTATTTTCTCGCAGGAGGGTAGGATGGCAGGCGTAGGGGCAATACTCCTTAGTCAGGTGTCCGGTAGCACAAGGACCTGTATTCTCCTCGGCTCAGGAAGCTCCCTAACACCTTTTTCTTAAGCAACTTATTTTGCTCATTACATCTCCATATCCGTATTACATAAATTATTTTAATATTGCCATTCTCTGTGTAGATAGCATAAAAAAGGATATTAACCAGCCATATCCAAAAATAAATCGCTAAGGAAGAGGTGCTAGGGAGCCTAATTATCCAACAAGAATGCAGGCCAAGGTCGTATCAACCAAAATAATGTGTCAGGAGCAAAGCAGTTAAATATTGAGCTTCCTGCACCACAGTAGCTCTGGGAGTGAACACAGATATTTATAATTATATCATTCGGCTTTAAAAACAGATTAAAAATTTGGAAAACAAACATGGTAATATAGGATGTAGAAACGGCAGCTCCCATGTGTATATAGATAGATAGATAGACAGATCAATAGATATGTGCATATATACCGTATAATAAAATATAAGTACATTCTCAAAATATCACAAATTATTTAAATTACTGAAATGTTGATATGAATATTGCTTTAGTAAACCTATTGGATTTTTTTTTTTGCAAATCTCAAAAAAGAGAGACTGCGTGAAGGAAATATGGAAGGAAGGAATATAGAAAATGAGAGACGAATCAATATACTGTATGAACGTGGAAAAGAAAGAATGGAATAAGGAAATTCACTAGGGAATGAACAAACCAGAGGGAAAGAACAATGAAGAAAAATACTGGGGATGAAAAGGAATGGAATGGAATGGAAACGTAAGAGATGGAGGAATAAGGAAAGCATGGGAAGGGAAATAAGGGAAAGAGGAAGTAATAAAGGACTAGGCAGGAAGGCAGGAAAGAGTAAGAAATGAATGACTAGGTAGGAAGGCAGGAAAGAGAAAGAAATAAAGGGTTAAGTAGGAAGGCACGAACGAGTAAAAAATAAAGGACAAGGCAGGAAGGCAGGATAGAGTAAGAAATAAAGGACTATGTAGGAAGGCAGGAAAGAGTAAAAATTATGGAGATAACAGACTGAAGGAGGAAAGGAAAATAAGAAAGAGGAGATACAGAGGGAAAATAACAATGTGAGACAAAATGAATGAAACAGTAAGAAGGAAGGAAGGAAGGAAAGAGGTAGGGCAGGTGTGGAGAAGAGATGGCAGTGTCCCCCCCTCCTCCCCCTGCGATCCCTGGTTTGGGGGAAGGGCTGGGAGGAGGGAGTGTCCCCTTACGGGCCCTACCCAAAAAAATCTTGGGTTGGCTGTGAGGTTGGCTGGCTGGTTTTGTTTGTGTGTGGGTAAACAAGATATTTCATGAACGGCCCGAGCTATCAACATAAAACTTTCAGGGTATCAAGATATGGCCAAAATCTTCGACGAGTTCGAAAATAGGCATTCGGGGTCAAGGTCAAGGTCACCAAAGGTCAGCTTCTTGATCTTTGGCAGTAATTTTGGTGATCTTGACCTTAACCCCAAGTGCCCATTTTCGAACTAGTCCAAGATTTTGGCCATATCTTGATACCCTGAAAGTTTCATGTTGATAGCTTAAGTCGTTCATGAGATATCTTGTTTACCCACACACAAACAAAGCCAACCAACCAACCTCACAACTGAAAACATTACCACTCTGCTCGCTTTGCAACGCTGGTGGTCAAAATGGTCTCCTTCATACATAGCTCATAAGATCACCGGTAACTGTAGCTTTGTAACGGCTGAGAACTGGACCCATTTTGATACTGCCATTTTTACTCAGTATTACCGCTAGAGTAACCTGAAGCGTTAAAAAAATAAGAATGGAGTGAGACCCTGTTAAAAGTTACAGTACATACCTTTGACTAACAGTGTGAGAAAGTTCTGCCTATCTCTCCTGTACCCGCATTCTCCTAGGTTAAAGAAGCTCCTTGACACCTTTCCCTTAGCGACTTATTTTGCTTATTATGCCTTATTTTCCTATTCCCTGTTATAGAAATGCCTCTAGTATCGTCATTCCCTGCATAAGTACCGTAGAAAAGGATAATAACCAGCCAAACCCCAAAATAATTCGCTAAGGAAGAGGTGCCAAGTAGTCTCCTGATTGGACGAGAGTACGGGCCCCTGATTAGTACACTCATGGTCAGGACAACTCTAGTGTTCTATTCCAAACGACGCAGATGATTTGATTCAGCTGAGTGAGTCACAGGAGCCCGAGAGTGTTTACATGTCCCCCCAACAGCATGTGGAGCAGGACATCCTGGATCAGGTGGAAGAGTCGCAAGTGGAGTCTGAACCAAGTGAATGGGGGAAGTGGATGGGGGTGGAGGAGAGGGAGACAGAAAAGGATAGACAAAAAATGGAGGAAAGTGTCGCCAGCGAGTATATGAGAACGACTTCGCGCACATGTCCTGCCTCTGGGTGAGTTTATGCGACGTGTGTGTGTGTGTGTGTGTGTGTGTGTGTGCAGATATAAGGGGACTACAAAGAGGAGCAAGTTAAGGGATGGAGGGAGATG
>JAGKTI010006069.1:0-24986 GCA_018397915.1 Birgus latro | reverse complement strand
GTAAAAATAATAATAATTGTTGTGACACATGAGTAAAGCTATGATATTCTGTCAAACGTCTTACTTTTGACACCTTGCATTACTTCTACTACTACTACTACTACTACAAACAATAAAATAATAATAATAATAATAATAAAAATAATAATAATAATAATAAGTGATGTACTAATAACTTGTAAATGATTCTAGGCATCATTGTCACGACCTTGGAGGAACTTGCCGCAGTAAAAATGAATCAGTTTATGGGTGTGAGCAGATCGTGTATGGAAGCTTCTGCAACTCTTCATCTTGCAGGTGTTGCATTGGTATGTTGGGTGAAGTGTTGTGATTAATCTGATGTAGTTATAGCTAATCTTCCTAATCTAATTCAACTTACGGTGAATGGTAAGAGCATATCAGCCATGAATAATGTTGTTCGGCGGCAAGTATGAGTCAGTATACAGGGGTAGATCCAGCACTTTGGAGAGGGGGGGGGGGCGTTATTCCTAACAGATCTGCCACCAGTTGATATTCGTGCTGAATCATTACCAAATATCATAACTTATTACAAAATCTTTTTCATTTAAGTAATTGTATGATACTATTTATGTATGCTATTTCCTGGATATATCTTTGTACATACCATTGTTCTGTTATTATCAGTAAACATAGGTCTTTCAAAAATAAAGAGGCTACTCCCTCACGTCCCTCAAGTCAGTGCCTGAGCATACATGATGTATGGAAACAGTATACTTGAACATCGCTACAAAGTGGTCTAATGCTGTGCCAAAATAGAAGGGCTACTCCTCCAAGCCCTCCAAATTAATGGCCGAGCATACATGATGTGTCGAACTTAAACATTGCTACAAAGTGTTCTGATGCTGTGCCAGCAAACAAGACGCATGGAAACAGTATAATTGAACATTGCTATGAAGTGTTGTAATGCTGTGCCAAAGTCCAGAAAACAGTGTCTGACACTCAGACTGTTAAACAAGCTAGAGCTGCTGTATCGTCACGAGTCTTTTATTTCATTGGCCGGGATACAGCAAATCATATTAGTCAAAACTGGATGAGGAGTGTGCACTGGTGCAAAATAGTGCACACTGTTGCAGCAACGGTTGCTGCATTTCCTGCACAGGTCATCTTAATTTGGCTCCTGTAACATCGTAGTGACGCAGGTTTTCAAATGTGAGTTGCTAAGTAGTATATTGTTTTCCTTTATTGTGGATGGCCGAGGAAAACAAATATATAGGTTGTCGCTTGGCACGAAGACAGAGGATTAATGGCTCTATCTGATCCTCTGTCAGCCTCAGTGTTTAGTTATATCTCCGTAATCATACTTTATTCTGTTTTGATCTAATTGATGCCAAACTACTTCCTTCTAACCTCATTCAGTTCTACATAATCTAATGATATCTAATAATCAAACCTAATCTAACGTAATCAATCCTGGCCTAATGGGATCCAATCAAATATAATGTGGCTGTTAAAGTTTAACAAAAATTATTGTAATTTTATTTAATTAAAGCAAATCTAACCTAGTCAAATTATACAATGCAATCTGATCCAACAAAACTTAACACACAAATATAACCAAATTAATGTTCATCTAATCCAGCCCAATTTTTTCTGAGGTGGTTAGAGGACAAACCACTAAGTAACCAAAAGTAAGTTTTAAGACAATTGCACTTAGAGTTTTTGTAAGTGTCCGTAAGTGCAGACGCGAGTTTAGCCTAACACGGTATAGATGACAATACTTGCCTGGTCCAGCTGACTATTTAAAACAACAATTAGTTATTACATTCTGTACCTAACTTGGCTTTACTATCCTATTGATATACTATCCAGTACTATTTATTGGTATACTATACACTGGTATACAATATCTGTACTATATATTGGTATATATTGGTACACTATTGGTTACTATCCTATTGGTATACTATATAAATATTAACAGGTGTGGCCATAAGTCATTAAAAATATACACAAAAATGCAGAATATGGATACTAGTAATGGAATACAAGTAAACATGTTATTGAATTAAGATAAATAGATAATAACATTTAATAATTGATAATAAAAAGAAAATATAACAGTGACAAAAACTTAGCCTGTCATTAATATCATGCACTTAGAAAATAATAATTATTATATATAAGGTAGATACATAAAAGTCTTATAAGTATTCACCATCATATGAGATACAGGTGTGCATGACGTGGCGGCAGGTGTGGGCGGGAGCTTGGCAGGTGTGGGTGGGAGGGGGACGTGGCAGGTGTGGAGGGAGGGGAGCGTGGCAGGTCAATACAACTTTTACGGTTATTAATTATCAGACATGTAGTATTAGATTAACATAAATACATACCCTTACTGAGATATAAAATTAATAAACATTTCCTCTTTCTTCATATTCGGGGAATTTTGGTCTGATAGCTTGGGTCTCCAGAAAGTGATCTGCATGGAGTTTTCTAGTAAAATTATGCACTCCTTAAACGGGGCTTAAAGGCTGTCTTTACTTTGCCACACACTGTATCCGCTAGAGGTGAGTTTGTCGTTTGTGTAGCGGGGGATAAAACAATATCAAGTTTTTGGTGAGTTCGTTGTTTGTCCTATAAATGTTCTCTCTCTCTCTCTCTCTCTCTCTCTCTCTCTCTCTCTCTCTCTCACACACACACACACACACACACACACACACATCCAGCTTTAGCTTTTTTTCCTACCTTTTCTTGCCATTCTCTCAGTTTCTATTCGGACGATCTTATACTCTACATTTTCGCTAATCACTATTGACATGGTGCATTATAATCTTCTTTTATGCTCCTGATTCTAGGCATAGGTTTTCCAGTCCGTTCCCTAAAGCACAGCAGCCCCCTACGTACCACATATGTCTACATGTCACCACCACGGCGCTAATACCCACCGACCACACTGAAAATATGCTAAGACTGTCTTCTACTGGACTAGCGTATTGATATTAGCGGGACTGTTTTTACATGTCGGTGGATGTCATGGTAAATCTATAATGTCTGGTGTAACGAAATTCAAATTCTTATTTTGTTCCCTGCCCCATCCGGAAGTAGAACCTGCGTCCATTAAGACAGTAGACCACCTCTACCGACTCGACCACCACCTCCTCCACCAGGGCTACACAAAAACACGGTTCAGCTCTTTCCTACGTTTTCCTGCTGTCCGCTTAGCTTCTGGTCGAGGAATCGTATACATTGCCACCAGCCACTAATAACGTGTTGTATTACAGACTGCCACAAAGACTCACAAAAATACATTTTCAGCTGTTTCTTACTTCTTCTTGCCGTTCTCCCTATTTCTCTTTACCCACCAGTGACTGTTAATGTGTTTTATTACAGACTGCCACCTTAACCACAGACAGTCACGGTGTTATACTGCAGTTCGCGGCTATTGCTACTATGGACACAGTTGTCCTTCATCATATTATCCTGAGCCACTCTATCCGTGCACCTCCAAAGCATGCAGGTAAATCCCTATACTATGTTCACTTCTACCTATGAAAACTGGGCCATTTCTTTAGCCTGAAGTATCAAGTAAGAAAGACTTTTTGGTTGTGATTGTAGGATTCTTTTTTACCTGTCATTATTGGGCCACTCTTTAGCTTTACTTGTGAGTAGGGATGCTAGTTGGTGGCTACCATCATTCACTCACTTGATGTAGAGCTGCCTACTCAGTCCTTCACCTTTATCATTCTTTTCTGTATCTGCCCTCCTCTCTCCCTATTTCTCCTATCCTTCCTGGAACTTTTCATTACTATTCTTTCCACTTCAGGTAGCTCTACACTGAGTGACAAGCCAATTGGTATTCTGTAACCCAGGAAACCATTTACAAGGCTGGGCGGTAACTATATAACCAATTAATGGGTGAAATGGAGCCTGCTATGGCTCCTCGGTTAGCTGGGTGGAGAGGCACCAATGCGGCGTTCCTCACTGTGACGAGAGGCTGCCTACCGCAAGGGAACGCCGGTTCACTGCATGGGATAACCCTGCAGAGACAATTGCTTGCCTGTGGTTGATGGGCCTGCTCAACCAGACACACCAGGTTACTCAACAACAGTGTTGACAACAACATCTTATGGGCAGACTTGGTTGCTATTGTAGTTTTCTCTTTTACCTGTCAAAACTGGGCCACAGCTTAGTTTTACTAGCGAGAAGGACTGAGTCTCCTTGGTTGATTTTTACCTGTCAGAACTGGGTACCCCTCCCAACTGGAATACTGTCATGGTTGCAAGTAACTAGTTAGGATCAACCTTAGTAATGAAGTCAGAATGAGTCTTGTTGTTTTCATCCAATGGTACTGGACTACAGCCGAGTCCTGAACACTAAGTCACAGGTGCATGAAATTCGATATTTTTAAGCTGGATTAATAAATAAATTATGGTATTTGCATCCATCAGTCTAGATAAACCCACATATGTAGACTAGTAATAATAACAATAATGATGATAATAATAATAATAATGATGATGATGATGATGATGATGGGGATGATTGTGATGATAACAAACAACAATGAACACAAGGCAAAAACGAAATTACTGTCCTCAAGGGGTGACGGTGGCATTATCGGAAATAATACTTTGTTCACAGCCAAGAGGTTTGGGTTCAATTCCCAGACTGACCAGCTTATTTGTACTCAGAACTGAAAAAGAAAGCTGGATGGTAAAACTGATGGTTGCATGTCGCAGTCTGGGGAAGACGGAGGCTTAGCGAAAATTGAATGTTTGCTTTGTGTTCTTATACGCCTGATGATGGTCTAGTGGCCAGAATGGCCAAGTCGGGGTGATGACCTTCTTTAAACTTATACCCAAGAGATATCTGCATGGTGTTCGGTTACGTAATGCCATCAAGGAAACAGGCTGATCATCTATTGTACCTTTAAATGTACTTTAGTACTGTATAACTGATAAAAATGTATGTAAGCCTATTTGTCTTCCTTCCTCAGCTGGTGCCGTTACTACCCAGTAATCAGGGAGGTGTGTTATGGTGCAGCGTGCTTGATAAGGCTTCTTCTGTGTCTGTGTTCTTCTTTTACGGTGTAGGTGCTGGGGAGGGACACCTTCACGTGTTGGCACTGATAGAACTTAGCGGCTCCTCTGCATGGTTTTACAAACGTCCCTCGGTTCTCTGCCTATTCCCTAGTAGTAGAAAGGTGGACGCAGGAGACAGGCAACTTGGGCCTGCAGTCCACAGGGTTCATGACCGATGAGCTTGAGGATGCAACTACTACCTGGGTACAGTGTAATCGTCAGGGATTTTTATTATTTCTTCCTTACATAAGCTTCTTTTCTTCTCAGTTGCTGTCGGCATTGCTCCACAACCAGCTCTTGTAGTAGTGGTGTAAATTACGGGTTCTGTGCGCATAATGTCGACTACTACATTGCACGCAACCCAGGTATCTTCGTTAACACAAGTGCAACATGCTCACCATCCTCCAAGTGCAAATGTTTGACGCACTGTTCAGCGAAAAGGGAGTGTTCGAACATAGGAGGCTATTGCATAAGGAGGGAAGAGTGTTGCAGGGATGGCTACGTGAAGTTCAACTGTGGCTGCCGCACTTACCACTGCTCTTGCTGCGTCCCAGGTAAGAACTCATCTGACGGTCCCTAATGTCTCAGAGTTTACATGTCCTGTGGTTAATCCACTTTAACTCTGAGGACAGTTTCACCCTTTTGCAATCTATTTTCCTTAGCTCAATGGCAAAATAAGAACACTACAGCTCTGTCTCGATTCCATAGCACTTCTTCGTGATTAGCACCATATTCTAGTGTTAATCTCCTATAGTTCAGCATTCAGGATTAAGTGGCGGCAAGTTTACGCCTAGTTAAATATTGTAATGTCTTCAAGGAAAAAGAATAGAGTATCTAGTGGGGGGAACTATGCCCGTAATCGCCTGGTATTCACTAACATTTCACTCTTGTAATATACCTGTACTCATTTTACACTAACTTGGCTTAAAATTGCTATATCTCCATCTTGAATGCGAATTTTTAACTTCAGATCAACACTAGATAATGCTAGTCATGAAGAAGTCCCTTGGAACGTTATAGGGCTAGAGTATAATCACGAAGGAGTGCTATTGGAAGAATGTAGGCAATCTTTCTCCACATTCCGCCTCTGAGCTTCATGAAATGTTCTGCAAAATACGAAAACCTGAGTCAAGTTAAGATCTAAAGAGAAGAGTCAGTGTAAAGACCTGGAGAAAGATGAGGAGAGTCACTTAGGGGATTTCACTGACATGTACCTGTTGTAAAGCGCTGTGGCTGGTTCGTTTTTACCTGATGGAAGTGGATCACTCGCACCACTTCCATACTAAGTTCTTAAGTCTGACTACACTTGGCTACCAACTGACGTGGAAAGCGTTAGGAACCTTTGTTAGGTTAAATCAAACACGCTACAGTAAGCATAAGGCTCCTGAGGAAAAAGAGAATCACTTGGCGGAAGTGTTCATTAAGACTAACATTTCACTTTTGTAATGTGTTGTTCTCTTTCATCGCCTAAAATTGACATCTCTCCATCTTGAATGCTGATCTGTTGCAGGAGATTAACAGAACACAATGCTAGTCACGATGAAGTGCTATGGAAAGGATGCAGAGCCACAGCGTTGTTGTATTCTGCCATTAAGCTATGGGAAATAATCTGCAAAAGGATCAGATTGTGGACCAAGTATTGACGCAAGTTATAGGGAGATAGTTACCTGCATTGGTGGTGGAGAGGGTTGCCTTCGTGTGGTGGCACTGATGTTAATGAGAGGCTCCGCTGGCCCATTATACAAACGTCCATCAACTCCTTATCCCCCGAAAGGAGGTTGGTGGACTGCTGGAGACAGCCAGCTTCAGCCTGAACTCCACAGGGTTCATGTTCAGATGAGTCTAGGGCAACAACAACAACAACAACAACAGGTCTCCATAGTTCTTTCACCCTAACTTGGCCAAAATTTTCATCTTTTTACGTAGTTCTGATGCAGAAAAAAAAACAATGCCTCGACTCCACAACCTATTTTATAGCACTTCATGCTTAACATCATACTCTGATGTCAACATATTTTACAACGCAGCATTCAAGATGGAGAGGTGGCAAATCTAGGCCAAGTTAGAGTAAAAAGAACACTGTAAAGCTGTCGAAGAAAATTAGTCAAAATAAGGGAGAGTCATACCCACATGTTTGTTTCCTGATCACCAGACATCTCTGTTCTGTCCACTTTAACTTAGTCTGTTCTTGCCGTCTCTCAGTACTGAATGCTGAGCTGAGGCAAGGACTGTCTGCAGCTGTACAACGGTAGATTTTTTTTTTTTTTCTGACACAAGTGGTCCATCCCTCCCGATTTCAGTGCTAAGTCGTTGGTGCATAAACTCGACGGGTTGTAGTTATGAGGTTGGAATGAGTCTCCTTGGTTACTAGTCCAATCAAACCTCCAGTCTGACAACATCTGGCCATCAGCTGAGGGGAAAGGGATTAGAGATCTTTGTCAGGGTAAAGTCAATTCGTTGTAATTATCTGCCTTTCTTTTCAGAGCCCAACAGAACAAGAGCCGACTCGTGCCTCGAATGCAGAGCCAGCAAGTAGACGCCATCGCAGAGACAATCCTCTACACACACAAGGCTGTCATCTAAATAAAGTAGTAGTAATAGTAGTGTTAGTAGTAACTGTAGTCCCATGATAATCTGAACTGTGAACCTGGTGACAGTAGAGACAGAAGTAGCAGCTGTTGGAACCCTAAGTTAATCCAAAATGTGAACCCAATGAACTGCAGGCTGAAGTGGCCGGGTGACGTACCCTTTCCATTTTTTAATTATATTTATTTGCTTATCTATTGATTTAGCTGCAAATGTGCCGTTTTTGTCGTCCGTCTTGCAATGGATGACGTAATTATCTTTATATTCCTGTTGCCACAAGCTTGTTAGATTAAGCTTCAGAAAAACATGTTTGTCAGGCAGATAATGAAGGCAAGCATCTGATCCCTCCATTTCGAAAGCCCTCTTCACTGTTAAAAAAGGGAAAAGTCTTCTGAATGCAGCGCAGTATACGATGAAAAATATATAATGAAAGCGTCAAGAGATTAAAAAAAATAAAATACAATAAAAGTCTCCAGGTACAGTTGACAAAAAAAAAAATCCTTATGGGTTTAAAATCTCTCTCTCTCTCTCTCTCTCTCTCTCTCTCTCTCTCTCCAGGTTCAGAATGTACAGAATTTATTGGGAATTACAGTTCTTATTTTATTTATTTATTTTTTTTTAAGATGGCGGCCATAAAAGTTGAACATTTTTCCAAATTAATAATTCTTGTCTATAACTAATGGGATCAAGGAATCTGATATTAAATTGCTAGTTTTTGATTTGTGTGAATTTGAAATAGTATTCGTAATTGCAAAGTGAATTGTATTTGAATAATTAAACTATTAGCAAAATAAAGCATTCTTAATTGGCATATGTGACTGTTTCTTTACTCCTTCACACGTGGACAGAATGACACGAAGGCGACTGGTTTGCGGCCAACCCTTCTGGTTTTAAGACTTATGATTTTTGATGGACAGACAAGCAGATAAATACATAAATACATAGACAGGCAGACACAGAGAGATGAATGGATAGGAAGATGGATGGATGGATGGATGGAAAAAAAAGACAGAATGACAGCCAAGTACATCATCATCATCATCATCTGGACCTCCTTTCCCACCTTAGGGCAGGGTGAAGAGTAGCAATGTCCAGACTGCCCAAATTTGCCCAATTCAATGGGTCATGCTTCCATTCGTTCACTTTTCAAGCCCTCGGAATCCTGGCTCTATATGATACCCCCAAAACATTCACCACGTTCTGTAGCTTCACAAAAATCTATCCGATAGAGTCAGTTGGAACGCTGTCACCTTAAAAAGGGGTGCCAAATCCCTGATCATGTGCTTCTCCTCACAATATTCATCCCGCCAGTTCGATCTCTTGTCAGTTTCCTCATCG
This sequence comes from Birgus latro, assembly GCA_018397915.1. Taxonomy (NCBI): domain Eukaryota; kingdom Metazoa; phylum Arthropoda; class Malacostraca; order Decapoda; family Coenobitidae; genus Birgus; species Birgus latro. The sequence continues at coordinate 16,020 of JAGKTI010006069.1, read as the reverse complement.
ACTTCCATACCTCTCTTCCTCACACACTCATCCACCATATCCCTCCACCTTCTCCTTGGCCTACCTCGCCTCCTCCATCCCTCAAATTCGCTCAGATATATCTTTTTCACCACTCTATTGTTATCCATTCACTCCACATGACCATACCATTTCAGTACACTCTCTTCGATTCTGGTGTCCACAGACTTCCTCACTCCACATCTTTCTGCGAATTACACTATTTCGTTTTCTTTCCACTCTCTGTACTCCATATACATTCCTCGGCAGTCCCATTTCCACTGCTCCCACTCTTGACTTTTCATTTTCATGCCACACTATAGTCTCACATCTATATGTTAAAGTTGGCACTAACACTCCTTCATGTAAGTCTCGTGCAGCTGCAACACTCAAGCCTCTGTTTCTTATCAAGGCCTTCATTGCACCAGCTACTTTCCTTCCTTGTGTCATTCTACTATCCACTTCTTTAGCACATTTTCCTCTCTTTTCTATCACTGGACCGATGTAATTGAACTCTCTTTCCACTCACTGTAACATCGCATTGGGAGTCACCTTCTCTCTCATTAACGATCACTTTACTCTTGTCTACATTTACTCTCAAGGCACGACGCTCACAGACATCAGCAAAACTCTGCACTCGTCCACTAAGTTCTTGTCCGGTATTTGCAAGTAGTACTGCATCACCAGCATACAACAAATCTGAGATATTCCATCCATCACCATTCGTTACTAACGCCATCCCTCTCTCCATTACTCGTTTTTTTACTTCTCTCATCACTCGATCCATATATATATATTGAAAAACAATGGGGACATCACACAACCTTGTCGCACGCCCACACCCATCGTGAACCATTCACTTAGATGTTCATTAACCCTTACACATGCTTCACTACCATCATAAACACTCCTAACGGCACCTAGCAGCTTACCATCTATACTGTATATGTGAAAAACCTTCCACAATCCTTCTCTGTCTTATGCTTTTTCCAGATCCATGAATGCCATGAACACCTTATAGTCCTTCTCACAAGCCTTCTCCACTATCTGTCTTACTGCAATAAGTGATCCACACATCCTTTACCACTCCTAAAGCCACCCTGTTAATCACTCACTAAGACTTCAGATATCTCTTACTTTCTCTATGATAATTCTTTCATATACATTCCCTACCACACTCAACAAACTTATGCCACGATAATTCTTGCACTCATTTCGCTCACCTTTATTTTTGTACAGGGGTACAATCTCAGCCTTTTTCCACTCTACTGGCACAGATTCACCCATCCATGCCTTATCACATATCTCGAACAAGTATTTCATTCCGCTCTCTCCTCTACACTTAATCATCTCTGCATACACCTCATCAGCCCCAGCTGCTTTCCCATTTTTCAGCCGCTTCACAGCGCTCTTCGCCTGTTCGAGTGTCACGTTTCCTGGCACTGCATTTCATCTCTACACATCCCAAAACTAATCATGTTTACCTTGGTTCTGCTCTCTCTATTCCCATTCATCAGGCTTTCAAAATATTCTTTCCATCTGGTCCTTACTTCATCCTCATGGGTTAATGATAATCTGCCACCTACATCCTTCACACCTTCACATTTCTTTCCGCTTTCTCTTCTACATTTCCGCACCTCTTTCCAGAATAACTTCCTATTTTCAGAGTAGTTTGCATTCATTTCTCTTCCTAGATCATTATTTACCTCCTCCTTTTACCTCTTCACTAGTCTCTGTACGTGCTTCTTGCTCTCAGTATATTCATTTCTTATTTCAATTGAACCCCTGTCCTGCAACCACTCTAGCCACTTCTTCCTCTTTTCCTCCACTGCTCTCTTTACATCTTCATCCCACCAAGCCGTACCTTTCTTCTTTGTTGTTGCACTTTCCACTCCACACACCGCTTTAGCATTTCTAACTAAGCAATCCTTGTATGCATTCCACAGGCTGTCCAGATCTATTTCATTCCAATTCACTGATTCTAACTCCTCCCCTACTTTGGTCGTGTATTCATCTGCCATTTCTTTGATCCTCAGCTTCTCAACTTTCAGTCCTTCTCCCTGACTGCTCCTCTTTCTCCTGGTGCACATCACTTCTCTCAGCTTGATCTTGCATACCACAATCATATGATCTGACAGACCTCCACATCGTCCTCTCACGGCCCTCGTATCAGCAACCATTTCCAGCATCGACCTCTCTACGAGCACTTAATCAATCAGGCTCCATTCAACACGATCTCTGTTCCCTCTATACCATGTAAACTTATGTATGTACATCTTTGTGTTTGAAATATGAGTTACAAATGCACAACCTCCTTTCCTGACACATATCCTTCAGACACTTCCCATTATCATTTTCTCCTGGTACTCCATAACAACCCATTATGTTATCCTCAGGACCAGTGCCTACTCCTCCATTTATATCGCCCATTACAATCACATTATTCCCATTTGATAATGGATAACTTCCTTGGTGAAATGTCTGTGGAACCAGTCTCTGAAGATCTTAGCGGTAAACCAGACCTTCACAGAATGGTACCACACAACAGGCAGGCCATCCATCAATCTATGGAGACAATGTGGTTGTTTTGCATGCCCAACAACAACAGGTTTGTGGCAGTGTGTCTCATTAGCACTGGCACAGAGACACGTTTGGACAACTCCCGACCAGGCACAGACTTCTCCCTTTCTTCAGGGAGGGTGTTGGTGGGCAAGGAGCGGTAGAACAGACAGTTTCATCAGCATTATAGACTTGGCCAAGAGCAAGGCCCTTGTCCTTGATCAGGCACTGCACTTTGTGGCGAAACGGGTCTACTTCCTATGCTGCCGCGTTCAAGGCCTCGCTGTTTGCCCTACGGCCAGTAAGTCCATGGCGAAGCTTGAAGCGAAAGAGCCATCCCTCAGATGCCTTGAAGTCCTGCAGGTTGTGCAGGCATGCAAAACTTCTCAGCAGCAGCCTTACCTCAGTCCCATGCACTAGCACCCAGGCACCACATTGCTCACAAAACTATATCAATGTCGACCAGTCGATAGTGGCGTGCTGGGCATGTGCCATTACCTTCCTGTCACTGCGACATGTGCTTTCGGCAAAATCCTGTCCGTACTGCGTAAGCTTGTCTCTTGACTTCATGATATCGAACAATGTTGAACGGGCTATGTCATATTCGCAAAGAATGCGTCCTGTGTTCCAGCTCGTGTCAACCTTGCCCAGTATCTTACGTTTCTTCTCCAGACTCAGAACCTTCCTCTCCCACTTCTCAGGTGGTGGTCAGGCCACCACACACACGAGAATACAGCAGAGCAGGGCCACAACCTGAAGAAGGCAGGGAACCACCACAAACGCAACTGCACAGCTATTGCTACAAGTATTGCCACTCATGAGGGGCAGAAAGGTGGGAACTGAGGTGCGGGCTTCTCTTTGCTGGCAAGCAGTACAGCACTGCCATATTGCACAAAATGGTTGCTTCCGAGCACAGTGAAAGCAACACGCAGCAAAATGACATCTGCATGTAAGGTTCACTTCCGTTTGCCCAGGCAAGGGATAGTACGTGACGGCAACAGCGGTTGACCAGATCACAGCCTCAGGCAGTAAATGACTAATGCAGCCTGCCAGGTGACTCTGACCATTAGGTAGGGAAGCAGACAGGCGTGCATGGTGAGGGGTTACCGCACTAATCCCAGAGGCCGAGGGACTCCCGCCATTCGGTGTAGGGGCAGTCGGGCGGTTTTACCGTACATTTACTCGTGGCTTGTGGTCTGTGTTACACGTGCGGTGGCCATCGGTGCCCCTCAGCCAGGAACAACGCTCGCCTCCTCCGTTCAAAAATAACCATAGAATTTTCTCGAAGATATGCTCACACGCAATGTTATGTTGATATAGAGAGTCAGTAGGAGTGAAGGGCTTTACAATTATTGCACTATACTTATATCTTTAAGGTTAAAGCGTTCCTCCTAATCTCAAAGCTGTTTGGAAATAAGAGAAGAAAATACAGAGTAAAAAGAAAATAAAATGTAAATTTTGTCCAAGTAAAGCAGCTGTTGAATCTCGAGTGTTCGTAACTTTCATTTCTTAGCGCCTTACTAACGATGCTGCATCTTAACCCCTTTACATCCGATGGCGCAATAGACCTTTGGAGAGAACGTCATAATTACGCAAGATCGAGCCCCACACAGTTAAGGATGCTACAACGGCAAGGATTTATCACGGATTATAGCGTGTTTGTTCTAACCTGACATCGATCCCAAGTTTCCTTCACCTCAGCTAATGGCCAAATGTGTGTAAAGGATTTTTTTTTTTTTACAATACTCCTTGTACTCTAACCTGGCCCAGATTTTCGTCCTTTTGTGGCCTAGGTCCTTCTTCTCGTCGGGTAAGGAGGCTCCCTAGCACCTCTTCCTTAGCGATTTATTTTTGGATATGGCTGGTTAACATTCTTTTGTATACGTTACTTAGGCAGAGCATGGCGATATTGGAAGGATTTATACAACACAGAATAGGAGAGTAAGTTGTAATAAGCAGAAATAAACCGCTAAAGAAGAGGTGATAGGGAGCTTCCTTACCTGACGAGAATACGGGTCTTAATGAACGTACCTTCGTGGCAGAGACATTGCTACAACTCTACATCCTTTCCACAGCACTTCTTTGTGACTAGCACCATAATATAGTGTCAACCTATTCTTGCACCTCAGCATTCAAGATAGAGAGAGTGGATTCCAGGCAAAGAGAGAGAGAGAGTACATAAGGATATTCATTCCCTCCTCATAGCTCAGACGCATTGAATTTCACTCATTCATAATACTTAAGTTGACTAATCCAGTTCCGTCAGATGAAAACGCGGTATACTGGATTTCAAATATCCTCTTTACAAGACTCTTTTTGACATTTTTTTTCTCTACATCCATTAAAAAAAAAAAAGTTCGTCAGAGGCAAATCATATGGACCAAAACAGGCTAGGTCCACAGTAAGATATTTTTTGTAAAGTACCAGTGTCATATTTTGTTCATATATTTTTTGACAATAGAATCTAGTTTTGTCCACAGGTATAAATTTCGTCGATAGTCACAGATTTTTGTCCACAGTAAATTATTTCCTTTAAGTTATATGTCGTTTAAAAGTACCAAAAATTTGATGATAAAAAATGTCAAGGTGACTGCGTTGAAACAGGAGGAGGTGGAGTCATTTCCCTTTTGCATTATATTTAGCAGAGAGAGAGAGAGGGAGAGAGAGAGAGAGAGAGTAGGTATTATGGTATATTGGACACTCTGAAATAAAATAAGCTTGCCTGAGAGGGAGAAGGGCGACTCCCAGTAATGATGGTGTGTGAAGTGAGTGAGAGCGGAAGGGAAGGGAAGGGAAGGGAGGGGAAGGGAAGGGAGGGGAAGGGAAGGGAAGGGAAGGGAAGAGAAGGGAGGGGAAGGGAGGGGAAGGGAAGGGAGGTGAGGGGAAGGGGTGTGAGAGTGATGGTCAGCAAGGGGGCACCGTGTTACTACAGTTTATTTCGCTGTTCTATCTTTAGTGTAGTTGGCCCTCTACTTCGTTTTCTATTTTAACTTTTTTTTTTCTCTGCAGCATTCCCTCCCTCTCTCTCTCTCTCTCTCTCTCTCTCTCTCTCTCTCTCTCTCTCTCTTTCTCGTGTACAGAGAATTTGAGTCAGAAGGGTTAGATATGGGGAGAATTATTGAACTAGAAGGGTTAGGTATGGAGAGAATTTTGAGAATTGGGGAGAATTTTAGAGCCAAGAGGTTAGATGAGGGGAAACTTTTTTGAACTAGAAGAATGAGATTTGTGGGAATTTTTAAACTAGAAGTGATTAATATGACGCCCTCTAACCCTAAATGAATGATGTCTCCCTCATGATGTATTCAGTCGCCTGTGGGCAGCGAGAAACGATTTATTTATTAATTTATTTATTTATTTATCAGTGTTATCGTATCACCGAGTAAATCCTTTCACTAATATGACACGTTAATTCATTTTCTTTCCATCCACAAACGATTTTGCTCAACTCATGGCAGATCTGGTGTACTGAAGGGGTCAATGTAGCCGGTATTCTCGTCGGGTAAGGAAGCTCCCTAACACCTCTTCCTTAGCGATTTATTTTGCTTAATACATAGCGTTATATAAATTCTTCCAATATAGACTCACTTTACATATAATTGTAACGACTGAAAGAGCATTATCCAGCCTTCTCTGAAAATAGATCGCTAATAAAGAGGTGTTAGGGAGTCTCCTTAACCGACGGATATAAGGGCCGACTAGATTTAAGGACCATTTTCGCGTCTGACAAGGAAGCTCCGTAACACGTCTTCCTTAGCGATTTAGTTTCGGATATGGCTGGGTAATATCCTTCTGTACGTTATCTATGCAGAGTATGGCGATAACAGAATTATTTATCCAGTACGTAGATGGACGGTAACATGTAACTGACAAAAAAAAAAAAGTTGCTTACGAGAAGGTGTTAGGGGAGCTTCCTTGAACGGCGAAAATACGGGTGTACGGCTAGTATTCTCGTCGCTTAAGGAACCTCTCTAACACCTCTTCCTAAGCCAATTATTGTGCTTTTTACGCTTTGCCGTCCTCTTCTATATTACTAATAATATTTTAATATCACCATACTATGCATAAATAACATACAAAGCGATATTAGCCCAACGTATTAAAAAAAAAAGCAAGGAGGAGTTAGGGAGCATCCATAACCGACGATAATACCAAAGAGGAAAAAAAATTGCTGACAGGAAAAATATAAGACGGAAGGAGGTAAAGTAAAAAAAAATAAAATGAAAAAAAACTCTTAGATATCAGAGAAGTTAATAAATCAAAAGGTGTTTACTACAGGAGAAAGAAAAGACTATAGGCGAGATATAGTTGAAAAAATTTATACGCCTGGTCTGTTTCTTATTTCTCTCTTTTTTCCCCCCTCCCTTTTTAAAATTATTCGATTTTACTCTCGCTGTCAGCTATACTCCTTTACTCTAACGTGGCTCAGTTTTGCAGGTTATAATATCACGTAGCTCAGTGGCAGAAAGAGACAAGCCTATGACTCCTGTCCATTGCACAGCACTTCCTCGTAATTAGCATCATATTCTAGCGCTGATCTATTGTTACAACTCAGCATTGAAGGTGAAGAGGTGTAAATTTTAGGCCAACTTACAGTAAAAAGGGTATGCACGTAGTTTGTCTATTCCCTGAGTCCCAGCAATTCAAAGATACCAGTTCTGTACTATTGTGTATAAAGTCGGTAACGCCTTCTCAATGTAGAGGTCAGACGAAGAATACTTAAAATAAGGGAATGCAGGAGGCGTGATAAAAATAAATAAATAAATAAATAAAGAGGGAGGAGAATAAAAACATAATGAAAAATAAAAGTTCAGAGGAGGAATGAAAAAGCGATGACTATGAAACTAGAGAAACAAGAAACATGAAGACAAAAGAATGAGAATACGAGGAAGAGAAAGAAATGAATAAGAAAATATTTAAGTTCAGGAATAGATGGAACGAGAAAATAAAACATAAAAAATAAGAAACGTAAACAGGAATAAGAATAAGGAAAACATTGCAAAAAAAGAAACGATAAAAGAGTGGAAGAAGAAAAATAATCGATTATTTTTTTAATATTACACTAGTAGGAACAGAGGAAGATGGAAGAAAGGGTAAGCAATGAATACGATCAAAGCAGAAGAGAAGGAAGCCATATCAAGAAAGGGAATCAAGGAAACATTATAGAAACAGAGTAGGTGGAAGAGGGGAAAAGGGAGAAGAGAGGGGAAAAGGAGGAAGGAACGGAAAAGGGAGGAAGGAAGGGAAAAGGGAGGAAGGGAGTCTAGGGAAAAAGGATGAAAATAAAGGTGGAGGGTAAAAGAAATAAAGGAAAAATATAGGAAACAGTAAATAAAGAATAAGAAAAGGATGGGTAGGAAGGGCGTCGGTAACAAGGGAAGGAATATGATCGTGTGTGTGTGAGAGAGAGAGAGAGAGAGAGAGAGAGAGAGAGAGAGAGAGAGAGAGAGGTAACGCAGGAGGATAAATACAAAAACAGTAAACAGACATAATAGCAAAATTCCCTACAATAACATGAGGATACGATAAATCTACGGAGATGTAGTACCTCGTTTCAGAAACTACTTTTTTTGTAGTTTTTTTATGTGTCCGACTCTGGGCATAGGCTTCACAGCCTGCTATCAAGGCCCAGTCGTCCTCCTACAATCTACATGTCACTTAAGGCGTGACTGACGTCCAGGGTCGCTCTCAGAGATGCTCCCACATCGATAAACAGGCTAATGAGGAAGAGGAGCAAGAGGATGGGGGAAGAGGAAGGAGGATGAGGATGGAGGACGGGAATCTCCATATTATCCCAGTGCCTCATAAGAAGCTGTATTGCAAAGGAAGGAAGCCACACTGCACCTTTATTTCCAGTCTCTCTCTCTCTCTCTCTCTCTCTCTCTCTCTCTCTCTCTCTCTCTAAGCGTCGTATTCTAGGTAACTTTTGCGATTTTGAAGGATCGTATTCTAAGCAACTTCGTAATTCTAACAGTCTTATTCAAGTCACGAGAATTCTTAGCGTCATACTCTAAGTAACTTGAAAATTTTAGCGACGTATTCTAACTTGAAAATTCTTAGCGTCGTTTTCCAAGTTATTTCTGAGATCTCTTAACATCTCTTCCTCAGTGATTTATTTCGGCTTCTTTTACCCCAATATCGTTTTCTATGATACTGGCACAAACTATATCCACATTAGAATAATATAAATGACTTGCAGGATAATGCATTGGGGCGATAGGGAAAATAAATCGCTAAACAGGAGGTGCTATGCAGTCTTCTACACCACAAAGAATAATATCTAGTGACGCCACGGTCCCTTAAACATGGCCGCCCGAGCATTAGAATTCCACTGTATCCCTAATTATTCTCATCATCTTTTACTCAGTCGACTTTAAATTATGCACATGGGAGTTACATTTGATGAAATTTAAATGAAGAACAGATATGACGATGCTCAAGAAAGTTAAGAGATATGAGAAAGATACAAAAAAAAAAAAGTACTGATGCTTAATGACCAGCAACAAATCTCGCTTTCAGTGAATGATGGTTTCAGTTCGCTCGGCCCTCCCACCGCTCCAGACTCTCCTATGGATGCTGCTCGTCACTGGCGCTGCTTATTCGACCATTGATTTCTCGCAAACCGCCAACAAACAACTCACCGCCGCAGAGCACACAAAACCAGAGAAGCTTAAATACAGGTGGATACCCTTCTTCACTTTCAACGAGTGAGTGGGAAGGGTTTACGAAGAGTGAGCCGAGCTTGTGATGTCACAATGTCAACAGCACGCTTGTGTTCTCGTCAGCATTTTTTTTTTAAATTTTCACCTCACTATCCTCTTACTTGTAATCAACGTATTTTATGGTCAATATTTAGAAGATATAAATCACACGTGAGAAAGGATATGCAGTAGATGTGATAGGCAAAAATGTATATAAAAAAGGAAGTGCTGCATCTTTGCCTAATGAAATAAAGCACATGGACGCGTACTTTGGACACACGTAAATATTATTAATTCAGTCATATCACTAACACAACAACAGAACCACATAACAGTAGTCAACAATATTCCTTACTTTTGTTATATTGTTTCGTGGTAGAGGGATTATGATATTACAAAAATTAAGTAAATAATATGTATATAACATCTGAAACTGGACTCCCTGTGATCTCCCCACCTTCTGACCCCTCAAGCTCCTTACCCCCTCCCGCCGTACCCCTCTCACAACCATAAACCCCCCTCCTCTCCCACCACCCTCGTTCCCCTACCTCTAACCTTTGTTACGTGTGGCCGATATACTTTGCTTATATTCATATGTAATACTCAGAACCTTTAATATTCATTAATTAGTACCTTGCTTAGAGTTTTGTGAATAGAGTTTATAAATATCATATAGTAGGGAACAGTCTGGCCCAGTTCTGTGTCGATGTTTCTAGAGGTGTTTCGAACCACAGTCTCGTATTTGCTTGTAGTTTCGACCGTTGTTTCGCTTCTGCCCTTCTTGCTTCTTTGAGTTTCGCTTCTTGCTTGTGAGTTGCCCTTCTTGCTTCCTTGAGTTTGCATAGGCCGGTCTGGGACTGTCACGAGTTAGTTAGCGGCTTGAGTTGGACCGGTGTTGGATTGCTCTGTTGTGGGGGCATTTTTTGTAAACTGTAGTATACCTGCCACACGTGAGTTAATGTTTATTAAGTTTCAGCACATGATATAATTACTAGGTTTCTCTTACCAATATTGTCATTATAAGAACTTAACTTAGTTACTCCTATTGCCCTTACTAATGTCATGTTTTATCAGTGTCAAGTCTCTTTACTTTTATGCTGGTTCTCATTATTTTCATGCCAGGTCTTTATTGTAACCTCCAGAGGTTTTACAACCCAGGGGCTAGTTTGTATCCTGGTTTTATCTTTATTGATGTTTGGAACTTTAGGGTATATTTTTGGCAAGTCCTGGTTTGACAATCCTGTATGAACCTGTTCTGAGTTCTATTCTTGTAGCTTTAAGTTAGTGTTAAGTAAATTAAGTATTTTTACTTGTTTATTTCATTCCCCCTTTTTGTCATTAGTACGTGATATACACTTGATTATTTCCCCCCTTTTTAGCTTACGACTTGGTGAGGCTAGCAGCCACTTTGTATTCTAAATGTTTCTGTTGTGCAATCGGATATTCCTTTAGCCCCACCATGTCGTAACACCTTCCACCACATCACATCAACCACCTCCCCTCCCTCCTTCCCCTACCAACAATGCCACCTAAGTACTTCCCAACCACTCCCTCTTCCCTCCATATCCACACACCTTCACATCCTTCTACCCTGCCGAAATCACGGGTATTTTAGTCTACAAACTACAATGATCGAATGACTTAATCCAATACTTCTATGCTTTAACGTTCAATCTCTTTGGATTAGTCTATTAATTATCTCTTCTCATCTGCTGTTCGTCAATTCAAGGGTCAATTGCAATTTGCTGTGCCTTCCCTACTGTGCTCCGGCGGTGGGGTGTGGCGTGTATAATATGCAATAAACTCAACATTGATATCGAATCCGATCCAGGAGGCTTGATAATAAATTTCTCAAAAATAAATGAATAAATAAATAAAGCAGTGGAAAGTAGTCGGAGATAAAGGTGAAAATGGTGCAATACGGATGAAATCAGCTAGGTGGAAAATACGTAACACACACACACACACACACACACACACACACACACACACACACACACACACCCACACCCACACACACCCACACACACACACACACACACACACACACACACACACACAAACAGAGTAAAAAAATCTTTGACAATACTTATACGTTGTCTGTACTCCAATTTCTGACCTTTTTGTTTTTCACTTGTGCTTTGAAAAATCAGGCTTTCTATTTTCTCCCAATGATTTTTTCAGCAAATTATCAAGGGCTGTACATAAATCCACCGTCCTGTGAAAAACATTTGAACACTCAATTTTTAGTCTTCCTCTTGTTTACCGGAGTGCTGTTTCAATGGCCAATTAAAACGAGAAACTTGATCTTTCTAAATGACTGGAGGCTTTGGAAAAATAAAATATAGTAGGGTGTTGGTGAAAAGATTGCCCGGCCTGGCGTTTGCTGTAGACTGATCTCTACTGGACCACAGTTTGCTGGTTATGGGCTATTTTACTACTACTGCTACTACTACTGTTACTACTACTACTACTACTACTACTACTACTATTTCTTCTTCTATTACTACTACTACTACTACTACTAATTATTATTATTATCATCATTCTTATCATTCCATTTATCAATATAATCAAGGTGGCAAAGATCAGCATATCCCCACCCTCTAATCATACTCGCTGGCAATGGAAGGCAGCCTCGGGTCTGGGTTCCGCACCACAAATAAGCAGGTTCGTTGGCCTGTTGGAATGTATGAGGTATGAGTAATGAATGGAAGAATGGGCGAATTTCAAGAAGGCAAGTATGCTCTGATGATCTTACGTGACACAGAGATGAAGAGGGTGAGATAAAGGGGTGGCCTAGTGTGAAGTGTGTAAGGTGATTTCTGAGCGACTGTGGACAGTGTAAGGCAGGAGATGCGTATTACTGAGTGATGACAGAAAAATGAATGAAACGTGTCAGCTTGTGGTGTTTGTGTGTCAAGTTTCAGAGTGAGGCAGACAGACAGACAGAGAAGCAAAAACTACCCTCCCGTACAAACCCAGCACAACTTTTAATATTATCAATACTCAAATATCCATAAAACACCAATAGGCTTTTTTTTCGCCGTTTTTTTTTCAGCCCGTGTGGAGCCTCAGATAAAAAATAGATTAAATAAAAGTATCCTGTTATGGTGGGAACTTTTGTGGCTGCTTTTGGCTGAGCTGGAGAGGCAAAATGTGTGGCATTTAATTTTTACTTGATATTTTCAGGAATTCTGTACAGCTAGGATTATACTGTATGGAAAAAGATAAGTTTGATCCGTTGATTTAAATAATGAAACACTGCAGTAGTAGTAGTAGGGTAGTAGTGGTAGTAGGGTAGTAGTGGTAGTAGGGTAGTAGTGGTTGTGGTGGAGGTGCTGGTAGTAGTTGTAACTGTAGTAATAGTGGTACTACTACTACTCCTGGCAGTAGTAGTAGTAGTAATAGGTAGTAGCAGCAGTAGTAGTAGTTAGTAGTCGTGGTGGTGGTGCTGGTGGTGGTGGTGGTGGTAGTAGTAGTAGTAGTAGTGGTAGTAGTAGTAGTAGTAGTAGTAGTGGTAGTAGTAGTAGTTGTTGTAGTAGTAGTAGTAGTAGTGGTGGTGGTGGTAATAGTTGTAGTAGTAGTTGTGGTAGTAGTAATAGTAGTAGTAGCAATGGTGGTGGTTGTAATAGTAGTAGTAGTTGTATTAGTAGTAATGAAAAAAAATAATCATTCATTTCATGACAAATAAGACCATCATCATCATCATCATCATCATCCATGACACCTCTCACCCTTTATAGCGTGAGGTAAGGCCAAGAGATTCAGAAAATATACCACCACCACCAAAACAACCACGACAACAACAACAACAACCATATCAAGGGGCACTCCGGGAACGCAACACCCGGCAACTGGTCCAAGGAACAAGCATCTGATTTTGCCCTTTGACCTTGATCTCTGACACAGCTAAAAAAAAAATAAAAAAAAAAGTATCTTCTCTGCCCTCTCGCTCCAAATCTGATCAACACTTTGGCAGGGCTACCATGAATTAATAATAACCTTATTTATTATCAGTCTTGTTTAACCAGACGATTTTATTTAGAATTGGATACACTTCTCGAACTGGAGGCATTAGATGTGTTTTTCAGTAATTTCTACACAGCCAAAGGATTTCTCCGAGATCACTAATTTCGTCCACTGATAGGGAGGGAAAATATAAAAAGGATGAACGCGGAATTATGTGGGTATAAATATTCCTTTTCTCACGCCTCTACGTTGCCCAGTTTCTCTCGTCTTTACAATCGCCCCCTCCCTACCCCTCATTCTGTCTGTCTCCAGCTATCTCTCTATCTATCCATCATTCTGTCTATCACTCTCTCTCTCTCTCTGCCAGGTCTTTCCAGCTTCCTCTCTCCAGTCTAAAATAAACAAACAAACACTTATGACCAGGTGTTTGCCTCAAGGCCACACTCTTTTATCACTAATAAGTATAGCTGAGAAGGTGCGCTAAGATTATTTCCCTGCAAGGCCTTTTTCCAGCCAGCATTTACCCTCTTACAAATGTTTTTCTCTGTCTTGAAAAATTATTGTCATGAATACCGAGCAAAATGTAGAGACAGAAAGGAAATATAAGTGTAAACAGTAAAGATTCAATGACAGTGTGAAATATTATAGGCAGTTAGTGGTTCCTTCTCTTTCTGCTCTTATTTATTTATTTGTTTATTTATTCATTTACAGTATGGTCTCCGTGTGTATAATAATTTTCACTGCTATATTGCTACCTTCACTATACTGTCCATTTCCTTTACTGTCCTGCCTAAATCAATACAATCTTATTTCAGTCGCGCAAAACCTCTCGCAGTCAGAGGCAAAGGATAATCTCTCGCAACTCCTTCGTTATGAGAGGTCTTCCTTAAGTTGAATAAAATCATTTGGCGTTATAGAGCAAACAATATATATAAAGTCACTGATCTCTGTCTCTCTCTGTCTCTGTCTGTCTCTCTCTGTCTCTTTGTCTCTCTCTCTCTCTCTCTCTCTCTCTCTCTCTCTCTCTCTGGTTGTCGTAGAAAATAGGACACAGCGCGTGGTATTAGCTAATGGTCTCTCTCTCTCTCTCTCTCTCCATATTCGTACCCTCTCAGAGCAAATTCATTTTCCTCCCTCCCACTATTTCCGTTTTCTACCCTCATCTCTCTACCTCCTTTTTATTCCCATATATTTACGCTCCCTGAAATTATTCACCCACTTTGGAAACCCATAAAGCCGTACTGTATTTATAAACTTTCCTGAGCTTAGTTTTTTTTTGTATATATAACTACTTTATAAGTTTTCTCACTTATATATCCATCAAATACTAATCAGATGAATTAAAGTAAGGATTTAAGTGGCAAAATACAGAAATGAACAGGATCTGTGGTATTTAGTCCTTTTTACCTAACTTGACCCAGATATAAGTCCTTTCGCAGCTTATTTCACGTAGCTCAGTGGCAGAACAAGACAATACTAAGGCTCCACGTCCTTTCTCTAGCACTTCTTCGTGACTGTCATCATATTCTAGTGTTAATCTACCTGTACAACCCAGCATTAAAGGTGAAAAGAGGGCAATTTTAGGCCAAGTTAGAGTGAAAAGAGTATAGTAATCTGCTATGGCGACCTGCTTATCACGTCAAATGGTCAAGATTTTTTAGAATTGCCTCCCTTAATGGCTGTCTGTCTGAAGGAAAAGCTGCACGTATAAGACCTCTACCATCAGCACTTTTTAACTGCATTCTGTTCCAAACCCAACTAAGAGTGACAGAGAAAGGGTATCCTAAACAAATGGTCAGATGAATTGTAGCGTTTGTTTTTCACCCATGGCCTGTGTGTGTGTGTGTGAGAGAGAGAGAGAGAGAGTTGAAAAAAAAATATAATAAGGCAAGACAGAACTAAGACGAAAACCACCAAAACCGTAGACGAAGAGGAAATTAAGAGAAAGAGGAAGAAGGAAGGGAAGGAGACAAGAACAGGAAGTATACACTGTCGAGAGCAGCAGATCTCTTGTTTTATCTCTTCTGTTTATCACTGACCTCTTCTGGCTACTGATTCCAAAATGCTTCCCTGACCATGGGTGATTCTTATATGCGTCAGGGGGGGAAGTGACGGACAGGCCATAAGTGTGAAGGTGACAGAGTGGGACTGTGAGCTATCTTTTGCCATTGACTGTGCATTACCTTTTCTATCGCTTGTTTTATTTCCAACATGTACACAGAAATGCTGAAACTAAAGGCTGAAACGATGTCCATATCAGAGTTATCTTTGTTTCAATTTATCCACACGAGAGAAAAGTGAGGCTGAGTGACAGATGACGAAATTAAATGAGACTAATTTCAGATATCATTATAACAGGTATTTCTCCCGGCCCGTGAAATTATTCGTTGTGAGATTAAAAGTGTCCTTCATTAATTCAAAAAGAAAAAAATGTGAAATAAAGTTGCGGGTATGAGACGTGGAGACTTTTATCACCATAATGATCATCATCATCATCATCAACACATCTACATGACCACTATCTTCATACTACTAACACCACCATCATCATCATCTTCATCACCACCACCATCACCACCACCACCGCCACCACCACCAACACCACATCATCATCATCACGATATTCACCACCATCACTATCATCATCAAATCACCACAGTCATAATCAACACAACGATCACCACAACTGTATTCTTTTATTTGTGTGTTGAATGGTTATCAAATCGTGCGTGGAATTACAAGAACATGTGAATTATTTGTCCTTAGTCTTATCGTGGTTTTTTCCCACTCCAAA
>JAGKTI010006068.1:29123-42154 GCA_018397915.1 Birgus latro | reverse complement strand
GTAAATTTAAATAGAAGGTGTTTGTTATAATCCTCTGGGGTGGTATACGTATAGACTGAGTGGCCCGCAAGGCATGTTACATCTAAAGAACCACGCTCTCCTATAGAATTCTCACGTTACCCTGTTAGTGCCAGAGGCCCCTTGTCCCCCTTCCATCATACGGGACTAAATCATTAATACTTTTTTTTTTCCCGGCCACTGCTGGGTGGTGGCAGCGATACCAAATTAATTTGATTATTAACGAGGCCTTCTTAATATACTGGCAGTAACGGACTACCCTGAATATAGCTGAATTATGGTGGGTTTTTCTCAGATTTCAAGAGTGCTAAATTTTCAGCATTACACTGGTGTTCACATCGGTGGGATTAATTAATTCAAGTTCTCAAGGGTTGCAAAAATTCGTGCCCCTACACTTTTAACTATCAACATCTCCCTCTTCAGTTCTTCCATGCAACTGCCCTACATTTTATAACATGTTGGAATTTCATGTGAATAAAAATGACCAGTTTTCCACTGATGATATGCACTGGTTTCACTAACGTCACTGAATGCTGGCAGATTAATTTGCTTCTTGATATCAACACAAGTGGTAAGTTGTTGTTCTTGGGCACGTGTATTAATCCGTCTGTCTTGGTCTTGTGCTACGAGGGGCTCCAGTAGCACATTTCCTATGTTCTGCCTCTATATCGCTTATCCATCTGTTAACTCTCTTCTTGATGTTAAGCTGCCAGTATATCTGTCTTACTGGAAAATTTGCTAAATAAAGAGCAATAATCTGCTTGCACCGATAGGCTGTAGTTTTTTTCTTGACTATCCATCTTGCTTTCAGCACTTATGGGTTTACCCGTGTGAATATCATCCCGCATAGAGAATTAAATGTGGATGATTATATATATATTTAGATGTTTATTTTCTGATTTGATGGCACTAATGATTTCGACATTACGATTATCTGCAGGTTTTATTTTATGGGACATATTTCCTTCAGTATTGTTGATTTTGAATGGAAAATAAGTATGACAGAGTTTCTCCCTATTTTAACCCTGAAACCGTTGAGCGATAGGGGGTGCGTTTCACATTCTTTCGTACTGCTAAGCCTCAGCTTTAGTGTATTGCGGTTTCCTCTTCCGTAATGCAAGGTATACAGGGTAAAAGGACTAATATATTACTTTTTGGTGTTGTTTACCCAAATACTGCACTTTCCGGTGTGCAATATAGAAAATATAACTTGGCCGTGACAGTTGCCAGATACCACTTTCTGAGCGAAAGGCACTGGGAATTGGGTCATCACTTCTTTGGGCGATCGTACAGGATTGTCATACAGTCATCAGGATTACCATTCTAGTGAATTCACAGTCATTTCACCATCATTATAGCAAAATTAGGTATAACTTTTAATTAATCATTCTAGCAATTTAATGCATAGCGAGCAAACATATAGCAAGGTCTGACTGTAAGGAAGTTGATGAAGTTGTGGAACTGAGTGAGGATCAAGTTGGTTGGATGAATTATTGTACAAAGAACCATGTTACTTTTTTTTTTTTTTTATGGTAGTTCACAGACTGACTGATAAATTATCTTGTAGGTAATGTGAATTGCATCTGTAAAGAAGTATACAAAATATTTTCTGTTGATGGTTGAGCATTTGAGTTGTATGCTTGTATGGTGGGTATATGAGTGTTTGCACTGTCAGGCCCTTTTCATTGGACATCCTGTTGTTACTTTTTTTTTTTCTTTCTCTCCCCTGCCTCATGGGCCCTACCTCAGTCCATCCTTTAGTGTGAAAAAGAGGTCAAGGTGGTGAAATTGATGATTATGATGCTGGATTTCTTACATGTATATACTATATATATAGTTTATCAAGAACTAGCATTTATTAACAGTAAATAAAATCTAATTTTTCTCGTCGATAAGGTACCGACTAACAGTTCTTCGAGCTCTTCCTCATCTGCAAAAATTGGACAATGTGGCAGTGGACTCTGAGGAGGTTCAAAAGGCCATGGTGTGTGGTATTCCCCTCCCTGCATCAGATCCATCAAGGTAACAGTCATATTAGTTGTAGTGTTCTAGTAATCTGAGTACAGTATTTACTTTGTGTACTTGTTCTGTGCAGTATTAATGCTTATGTTCCAGTACAAAGGCCATCGTTCTTCTCCTAGATCTATCAACAGTGGTGTTTCTCAGGGCTCTGTTCTATCACCAACTCTCTTCCTTTTATTCATCAGTGACCTTCTAAGCTGTACATCTAACCCTATCTACTCGTACGCTGATGATTCCACCCTTCACCTTTCCATTCGGTTCCTGCAACGTCCATCTCAGCAACAAACAAGGGATGAGGCTGTGGCATACCTAATGTCTGACTTGGCTCGTATCTCTGACTGGGGTAAAAATAATCTTATTTTTAATGCATCAAAGACTCAGTTCTTACACTTATCAACACGACAGATCTTCTACAGGATTACCCATTAATGTTTAATAATGTCCAGCTCATTCCTGCATCATCCTTGAACATGCTTGGGGTTTCATTCACTCAGGATGTATCTTGGAAAGAACATATTACATCTCTTGTGAAATCTGCTTCCAAGAGATTAGATGTGCTAAGCCGACTCAGAACCCTCTTTACCCGTGCACAGTTGTTGACCTTATACACAGGTTTTATTCACCCCTGTTTAGAGTACAACTCTCATGTGTGGGGAGGCTCCCCCCATACGGCTCTTCTCAGTAGGTTGGAGTCAAAGACTTTTCGTCTCATTAACTCTTCTCCTCTTACTGGCTCCCTTCGACCTCTGTCTCTTCGCCACACTGTTGCATCTTTATCTCTTTTCTATCGCTACTTCAGTGGTCATTGCTCCTCTGAACTGTCTGCTTGCATCCCTCCACCTCCATGACAGGCACGTAGCACCCGTCTAGCAATAACCTCTCATCCCATTTCTGTCCAACTCTCTAATGCAAGAGTTAACCGTTATTCTCAGTCCATCATTTTTGCAACTGATAAGCTCTGGAACTGTCTTCCTCTGTCTGTATTCCCTACTTCCTATGATCTCCAGTCCTTCAAACGCAGTGTGTCCAGGCATCTCAAAATTAACGAATTTTGAATTTGGCTCTCTTTTGTATTGTTTTTGTTTTTTCTTGGATGGAAGTTTGTGGGCCCATGGCCTTTGGTTCCTTCTTCCTTGCATTAAAAAAATAATAATAATAATCTGGCAGTGTTGCAGTGGGAGTGTTCAGTCAGCAAGTATGTTGGATATTGTGGCAGTTTTTCCCATAGGATACTGAAGAAAAGCCAGAGATGCATTCCAATCCCAAACCCAAACTCTCATGTACTTTACTCAGTCAATAGAGACTGACACAGAATCACCACAAGTGATGTCATTATCCTCATAAACAATGCTTTTGCTAAAAAATGAGTCACCAAACATCACACATGCAGGAAGGTAAGGTGCTGGGACGTGTGGTGTTGAGATGCTTCAGGGCAACTGCTACCCAGGCAGGCAGCTGGCAGTTCACCAAGCAGGGGTGGGGGAGGGAGACAAGCTGGGGTGGCAGAAGTCGGAGAAACTGGAGGGAGACAAGATGGGGTGGGGGCAAGGAGACAAGAGGGGGTGAGAGTGGGGGGATAGGGAAGGGAGGTAAGTAGGGGTGAAGGAGGGCAGGGGGGATGGGGAGGTAAACAAGCTGAGGTGGGGGAGGGTGGGAGGATGGGGAGGAAGACAAGAAAGCCATATTCCCCCCCCATCTAACTCACACACACACACACACACACACACACACACACACACACACACACACACACACACACACACACACACTCGCTTGCCATCTGGTAGATGGGAGTTCGCGCCTCGCTCAGGTTGCGAAAAGTTTCACTGACGAAGTGGGTGGTTACTGTCCCCCTTGAGCAAGGGGATGGGTGTGTGCATGTGTGAAGGTCACAGCCTTGCCCATAGATCGGACTATATGAGCTCTCAGCTCCCTTCCGGGAGGGTAAAGGCTGACGATCACTACCATCAAGTGATCATGACCGACCCGGTGAGGTGAGTTACACACACACACAGCAGCAGCCACAGCAAGAAGACGTGTCTCAAACCACCTCTCAACAAACCTAAGTAGTTTTCAGGCATTGTCCTGTCTCCAGTCTTGTTCAAAATTTGAAGTATTGCAAGTTATTATAGTCTACCAAAATGTAAAGAACTATTGTCAGTAAGTATACATGAATGTTTTTATAGGAATTTTGGGAACAGCTGTTCAGTTTAGTACTGCAACTGACCTTAAACATGGCCGTCAATGTAAACATTGGGGAACTGGATTTTCCAGGTTTTGACAGTGAAACAAATGTAATGGATCTGGTTAAAACGTTGATTATGAGAATTAGTGGACTAGAAAAGAAAGTGGAAGATCTAGTATCAAGAAACATGCTTGAAAATACTGAAAATACTATACAGAGTCTGATACAGGCCAATGAGACAGTGAACCAGGAGATCGAGAATTTGAAACGAGAAAATATTGAATTAAGGAGAAAACTAGAAGAAAGTAGTTACAAAACAGAGAAGGTAAGTAGTGTGTTAGAAGAGCAAAGGCAAAGTGGGCACATGTGGAAGAAGAACAGAAAGAAGTGGTCAGTTTAAGGGAAATTATTCAGGAAGTAAGGGAAATGAACAAGAAAAAAATGGAAGAAAATATAGTGAAAATATTGAAGAAAAAAGAGAAAATAGTGAGAGAAACAGTAGAAAGGAACAGATGTGTGATAATATTTGAAAACAGGGAGGAGGAAGAAAAAGTTAGGTCTGTGAGACTCGAGAGAGACTCAAATCAGGTGAGGCAAATATTGGACAAGATTGATCCCGAAGGAAACAAGTGGGAAAAAGAAATTGAGGAAGTAAGGAGGATAGGGCTATATAAGAAAGGGGAAGCAAGACCAATTCGAGTTAAGATGTCTTCAGAAAGTGTAGTAAATGACATACTTAAGGTGACCTGGAAACTGAGTAAAGAGGCAGGGATGGAAAATATTATAGTAAGAAAAGACTTGAATGAAGAAGAAAGAGAAGTTTTAAAATCGTTGAAGAACCAAGTAAAGGAAAAAGATGACAGGAGGACAGAGGAAGAACGTAAAACTTTTTTTTGGAGAGTGATGGATATGAAAGCAAGGAAGTGGTATGTGAAGAACTAGACGTGAAGGAAACAAAGGGGATGGATATGAATATCAAAAAGAGAAGAACGAGTAAAGATAAAAGCAGTGTAGCAAATCTGAGCATCATGTTCAGTAATGTAGATGGATTAATATATAAGAAAGGGGAAATTGGAGACTACTTAAATGAAAATAAACCTGAAATGGTTTGCTTAGTAGAGACTAAATTGCCCCGAGATGTCGATACAAAATTATTTGGCTGGAACAATTATAAGATTTGGAGGAAGGACAGAGAAGGTAAATTTGGGGGAGGTATAGTGATATTAACCCATAATGACCTAAGAGTAAAGAATATAGAAATTGAAAATACCAAGGCTGAACTTTTGGGAGTTGTAATAGAGGACAGTAATGGAGAAAAAATGGATGTAATAGTTTTTTATATGCCCCCCAAAACTAGGGCATGGACGAAAGAAGATTACGAACAGTTAATAAGAGAATCCATTATTAGGCTAAAAATGTTAATTGAACGAAGAAATAGAATAATATTAATGGGAGATTTTAACTGTAGAGAAGTTGATTGGGAAAGTATGGATGCTGGGAACAATGGAGAATCATGGGGAAATAAATTAATGGAATTGATGATGGAAAACATGTTAACCCAGTTGATCAAAGAAAACAAAAGAATTAGGGGTGTTGATGAACCATCCAGGCTCGACCTAGTATTCACAAAGGACCCAAATGATGTGAGAAACATAACCTACCATTGCCCCTTTGGTAAAAGTGATCATCTGGTAATTGAGATGGACGTGGTAGGAGTGAGGGAAGGAGAAAGAGATGAAAAACACAGAGAAAATAGATACAATTATGGGAAGGCAGACTTTGCTTCCCTGAGGAACTTTTTCCAAAATGTAGAATGGAGTAAAATGAATATGATCACAAATGTTGATGAGAAATATGAGTTTTTGATAGAAGTATATAAAACAGGAGTTACTAAGTATGTCCCAAAATTTTCTGCAGCTATGGAAAGGAAGAAAGAATGGTTTAACAACAAATGTAGGATGGCGCAAGGGGCAAGAAAAAAAGCATGGAGTAAAGTGAGAAGAAGGTATAGTGAAAGGGCTTGGGAGGAGTACAAGCAGGTTAGAAATGAGTATGTAAGGGTACGGAGAGAAGAGGAAAGGAAATACTAAAAAGATATTGTATCTAACTGTAAAAAAGAGCCAAAACTGTTTTATAGGTTTGTAAATGGCAAAATGAAAGTTAAGGACAGTATAATATGACTGAGGGATGGAGATGAAACATACGAGAGAGAGGAAGACTTGTGTGAAATAATGAACAACAAGCTGCAGTCAGTTTATGTATTGGAAGATAAATTTAGGGAGCCTGAAATGGAACCCAGGCTGACAAGAATGGCTGAAATTACAGTTGACATGAATGAGGTGCTACAGCTGATGAAGGATTTGGATGTGAGAAAAGCAATGGGACCAGATGGTGTGGCTGGGTGGATCCTGAAGGAATGTGCCGACCAGTTAGTGTGGCCAGTTTATGTCATCATCAAGACCTCGCTTGAAAATGGACAGTAACCTAAAGATTGGAAAATAGCAAGTATTGTGCCAATCTTTAAGGGAGGAGATAGGGAGGATCCACTTAATTATAGACCTGTGTCACTTACTAGTATTGTTTGTAAAATCTATGAGAAAGTTATTAGAAAAAGATGGATAAAGTATTTAGAAGAAAATGAAGTGATAACACCAAGACAGTTTGGTTTTAGGGAAGGGAGATCGTGTGTTACTAACCTGTTAAGTTTCTACAGTAGGGTAACAGATGTCGTACAGGAGAGAGAGGGATGGGCGGACTGTGTCTATCTGGATCTTAAGAAAGCATTTGACAGGGTGCCCTATAAGAGACTATTGTGGAATTTGAGGACCTTTGGAGGGGTGCATGGGAAACTATTAAACTGGATGGGAGATTACTTGACAGGAAGGCAGATGAGAACAGTAATAAGAGACAAGGTTTCACAATGGAGAAATGTGACTAGTGGAGTACCCCAGGGCTCTGTCCTGGCCCCAATAATGTTTCTGATATATGTAAATTATTTGCCAGAGGGTTTGAATAGTTACATGAGTATGTTTGCAGATGATGCTAAAATTATGAAACATATTAAATGTATTGATAGTTGTAAAGAACTGCAAGAGAACTTAGACAAACTATACAGCTGGAGCCAGACTTAGAAAAAGGTCTTTAATGCCAAGCAGTGTCATGTATTAGAAATGGGTATAAGTGAAAGAAGACCACACTGGACATATAAAATGGGCAGTGAGATGATTAGTAAAAGAAAGGATGAGAAAGACTTGGGAGTGATTATTTGGGATGACTTGTAACCAGAAAAGCATATAAACAAAATTATTGGGGGAACTTATGGAATACTGACCAACATGAGAGTGGCTTTTAATTATATGAATGAGGAAATGTTGAGGGAGCTGATAGTGACCATGATAAGACCAAGACTAGAGTATGCGGCGGTGGTATGGTCACCTCATTTGAAGTAGCATATTGATAAACTAGAAAGGGTTCAACGGATGGCAACGAAGATGATACCACATTTAAGGGAACTCACCTACGAGGAGAGATTGAAAAACTGAAGTTACCAACACTGTGCGAGAGAAGGGAAAGAGGTGACTTGATTACGATATTTAGAAATGTAAGAGAATTGGAAAGGGTGGATAGAGAGGATCTTTTTGTGTTGGATGATGGAAGAACAAGAGGTCATGGCTTCAAGTTGAGGAAAAGTAGATGTCTTAATGATCTCAAAAGGTTCAGTTTCCCGAATAGAAGCATAAGTACAGTATTTGGAATGACTTAGACGAAGAGGTGGTGCAGGCGAAAAACATTCATGTATTTAAAACTAGATTAGATGAATGTAGATATGGAGATGGGACAACACGAGCTTAGCTCAATTCCTGTATACTACAAATAGGTAAATACACACACACATACACACACACACACACACACATACCTCGGACAAGGTTGAGGGCAGACGTACCGCTCCGCTGCCTAGCCATATCGGCTCCAAATAGCCCTTAACTAAAAAGTATCTTTATATGAGTCAAGCTCTGTACTAGGTCCAACTAAATATTGTCCTAATATTAAAGAGAAAGTTAAGTAAAAAGTGTTGTTCCAGAAACAGAATATAACAAATAGTGCAGATGCGCCGAACATGCAAATCAGCTGATTAGTTGTTTTGGCTACAGCGTGTGGAATGTATGCTGCGAATGTAAGCACATTCTCATAGTATCACAGGATGAGCACCATGTTTAGTAATATAAAAGAGAAAGTTAAGTAAAAAGTGTTGTTCCAGAAACAGAATATAGCAAATAGTGCAGATGCGCCGAACATGCAAATCAGCTGATTAGTTGTTTTGGCTACAGCGTGTGGAATGTAAGCTGCGAATGTAAGCACATTCTCATAGTATCACAGGATGAGCACCATGTTTAGTAAAGTAAATATGGAAGGAGTTAAGAGAAGGGATAAAGGTAGAAAGCTGGATGATGATTTCTACCCAGAACTGGTGTAATTGGAGACTTATAACAAGTTGGTTGAACAAGTGAACAGATTAGAGAAGATTTTAGAGGGAAATGGATGAAATCAATAGCAGTTGCACATGCAGAAGGAGGAAAATGAAATATTAGTAAAGGAAGTTAACAGGAAAGACACAACAATAGATGAGCTTTGAGTTGAGGTTTGTACACTCAGAAGGGAGATTAGTGAAATGGCAAGCACAATTGTCAACCATGAGAGTATTATGGAAGATTTCAGAAATGATACAGAGACAGTTAGGCAGGCTAGCACTCTGGTAGATCATAGCAGTGATATTGAGGAGAAAATAACCCAGGTGAATGAAGCGATGCAACGCTGCAAAAATGATGTGGAAACCACATATGCTGAAATGGTGAAAGTAAAGAAAGACTTGGAAACAAGCTGAAGAAAATAGCATTAAAAAGGAAGTAAAGCAAACAATCCCAAACATTCCAAAATTGGTCAAAGATTCAGCAGACATCAACAAATCTATAGTAATCACTGGTATACAGGAGGATGAAATAAAAAACAAGATTTCGAGAGACTAGACGGAGATGGCATATGTAATGAACATTTTGAAGGAAGTATCAGAGGAAATCTATAAGAAAGACATAGAGGAACACAAAAGGCTAGGGAAATATGAGAGAAATAAATCAAGGCCACTGAAAGTAACCTTCCAGAGTGCAAACACTGTGGAGGAAATACTGAAAAATGCAAACAAACTTATGGAAAAAGAGGACCTCAAAAATGTATGGATAAAAAATGCCAACTTAGGGAAAAAGAGGAGCTCAAAAATGTATGGATAAAAAAATGCCAAACTCAAGAGGAACTGGGATTACTAAAAGAGAAGTGGGAGGAGGCAAAAACAAAGAATGAAGGAAGATCAGAGGAAGAGAGGAACACATTTTTTTACTAAGTAATAGGATTGCAAGTATGAAAGTGGTACATAAACAGGAGGGAATAGAAAGGAGGAAGGTAGTAGACCCAAATCCTGACAAGTATGTAAGCAAGATGATTAAGTTGATGTACTCAAATGTAGATGGAATGATATCTAAATTACTAGAGATAAATGATTATAGTAAAAAGAAGGAACCACATATTGTTTGCCTGTCTGAAACAAAATTAACATCAAAGGTATCAGATGACGCCCTAAACCTAGAGGAATACAATATATGGAGAAGAGATAGGAACTTAAGAAAAGGATGAGGAATTATAATATTAACAAAGAAAAATCTGCAAGTCAAAGAAATAGAACTAGATATACCCTCACAGGTAGAACTGATAGCAGTAGAGATTAGTACATCTGAAGGGAAATTAATTGTGGCAAATTTATACATGCCACCTAAATCAAACGTTTGGGAAAAAGGCGAATATGAAGAACTGGCAGAGAGTACAGTTCAAAGTTTAAGAGCATTACTACATAGAATGGAGGAGAAATCAGAAAGAATTTACAATCTGGAGATTTCAATATAGATATAAATTGGAATACCCTAGAAACAAAAAGCCAGGAAAGCTGTTGGGACCAAAAGCTCCTGGACCTTGTGCAGGAGTTTTTCCTAACGCAACATGTAAAAGAAAGCACCAGAAAAAGAGGACATGTTTTACCATCAGTACTAGATCTTATATTTACTCGTACTAGGCAACAAAATAATATTGACTACTGTATTATCACCCTCCATTCGGCAAAAGCAACCATGCATTATTAAATTGCAACTTTAGGATTGCATATGACATAGTTAACAGTAATGAAAGTTACCAAAGGAGCCTTAACTACATAAAGGGCAATTATCATTACCTAAAGAAATACTTCTTAGAAGGAGATTGGGAAAAAGAGCTTAGAGGACAAGATTTAAATGTTATATATAGAAAATTCTGTGAACTTTATGAAATAGGAGTCCAAAATTACATCCCTTAGCACAAAGAATCAAAAATGAAAATAAACAAATGGTTTAATAAAGAATGTAAAAAGTCAAAAGAAAAAAAAAAACTTGTTGTGGAATAGATACAGAGGACACAGTAGTGAGAGGGCATATAACAACTATTAACAGGCAAGAAATGAATACACATGAATAAGGAGAGAAGCCCATAAACAGTTTGAGGAGGACATCATACTAACTAAAGTAGTGATCAACTGAAGCTATTTTACAGCTACATCCGAAGCACAACCAAAGTAAAAGATAAAATACAATCCATTACGGATGAAGGGATCCTATATACACAAGAAAAAGATATTTGTGAAGTACTAAATAATTTCTAATCAGTTTTTACAGAAGAAAATAATTTTAAGAGGGATAATATGGAACACACATGCCCAAACGTATTACTGGATATACAAATATGAGAAAAAGAAATACAGGAAAAGTTAAGTAAATTAGACAAAGGAAAAGCAAATGGTCCAGACAAAATTTCATGGGTGCTACATCAATGTGCAAAGGAGTTAAGTAGACCATTATCGTTAATATTCAAGGAATCCTTGAGTCAAGGTAAACTACCAGATATTTGGAAGAAAGCAGACACTGTCCTCTTATTCATGAAAGGGAATAGACAAAATCCACTCAACTACCGACCAGTATCACTAACCTGTGTTGTAAGTAAGATACCGGAAAAGCTAATAAGAAAAGTTTGGGTAAACCATCTAGAAGAACACAATACTATAGCAGAAAGGAAATTTGGTTTCAGAAAGGGAAAATCATGTGTAACTAATTTATTAAGCTACTATGACAGTTGCAGAAACACTACAGAAAAGATAAGGATGGGTGCACAGTATCTATCTAGATTTCAAGAATGCATTTGACAGTACCGCACCAAAGACTTTTATGGAAACTGTACCATCAAGGAGGAATCCGAGGCAAACTGTACTATTGGATGCAAGATTTTTTCAGAAAAAGGGAAATGAGAACAGTATTATGGGGAAATTACTCATCATGGAGGGAAGTGACTAGCAGAGTTCCACAGGGCTCAGTGCTGGCACCTATTATGTTTTTAGTGTATATAAATGACCTAGATAATAATATTGGAAATGAAAGCTATCTAAATATGTTTGCCGATGATGCAAAAATACAAAGGAGAATTACTAACATAGAGTCTTGTAAAGAGCTACAAGAAGATTTAAATAAACTTCATGACTGGATTAATACAAGGCAAATGAAATTCAGTGTGGACAGGTGTCATGTAATCTAGTTTGGCAAAAGTGTGAAAAGACCAGAGTGGGATTATAAATTAGGAATTAAAACCCTACACACATCAGAAAGAGAGAATGACTTAGATGTGATTATCAATAACAGACTAACTCCGGCAGACCACATAAATGAAAAGGCACGGAACATGTATACACTGCTTGCAAATATGAGAATAGCATTCACATACATCAGCAAAGACATGCTGAGGAAGATAATAACTTCTTTCATCAGACAAACCCTGGAGTATGCATCAGTAGTCTGGAATCCTCATCTCAAGAAACACATAGATAAGATTGAAAAAGTTCAAAGGGCTGCTACAAGATGAGTACCAAGCTTAAGGGAGCCAAGCTATGAAGAAAGATTAGAAAAATTGAATCTGCCAACACTACAGGAGAGAAGAAAAAGAGGAGGCATGATTATGCTATATAAATGCATATCAGGGAAAGAGAAAATAGACATAAATGAATATACAATATAACCTATTGGGAAGTATCAGGAGGAGGACGCTGCAAAAAACTTCATAAAATGAGAGGTGATAAAGACATAAGGAAATTTAGTTTCCCAAATAGGGCAATTGATCAGTGGAATGCACTACCGAATGAAATAGTGTGTCAAAACAATTCATAAATTTAAGGAGATGTATGATAAAAATGGTTTAAGACACGGGACAATACGAGCTTGACTCATTCTTGTAAAGATACAATTAGGTATTAACAATTAGGGAAGAACACACACACACACACACACTGCTCGCCGGCTCAGTGGTATCGCTTTCACTTAGCATCTGCTAAGATGGGGGTTCACGCCTTGCTCGGGATGCGAAAAGTTTCACTGACAAGAGTGGGTAGTCATTTTCCTCCTTGAGCATGTGGATGGGTGTGTGCATGTGTGAAGGTCAAGGCTTTGCCCTTAGATCAGACAACGTGAGCTCTCAGCTTTCTTCTGGGAGGGTAATATGTTGGTGATCACAACCATCGCATGATCCTGACCAGCCCGGTGAATTATACACACACACACACACACACACACACACACACACACACACACACACACACACACACACACACACACATACATGGGAGACAAGATGGGGTGGGGAAGGGTGTGTGTGTGTGTGTGTGTGTGTGTGTGTGTGTGTGTGTGTGTGT